>QZLH01000116.1:155652-168791 GCA_003833135.1 Oehlia diaphana | reverse complement strand
CAAACGGACTTGAAAACCTTCTTGTTTTGCATATGCTTTAAGTGCAAAAATAAACTCTTTTTCAGAAGAGTAAGTATTACCTTCATTAAGTTCCACATTGGAAATGAGCGTATTTTCAGAAGGTTCAAAAGAAGGTTCTGAAGAAGATTCAGAAAATACTGAGTCAGCATATTCATAAGTTTCTTCTGTCATTTTGAAATGCTTGCAGAAAAAAGAAAAGTGGCCGTGTAAAGATAAAAGATTATCTGTAAATAAATTATGACGCGGCGTGATAAATAACAAAATAATAACGAAAACATATTATGTCGCGATGTGATATAGTAACATACAGCAACAATATCACGTGAAATTTAGGGGGTACAGGATAAATAGCGTATACTCCCTGGAACACTTTAAGATTTCCCTTATAATTTATGTTGGCCTGTCCCGTGACCACCGATCTAACCCATATAATATTCATCATCCCCTTAAATGTTACCGTTCACGTGGGTAGAATTTTAATTATTAAATTGTTGGTGTTACGGTAAATTATCAAATATAATAATTTACAGCGCCTTTTTTTGAAATGAAATTAAATAAAGTAATTATCAAATATAACTAACTCAAAATTTAACTAACAGCTAAACTAAATATAACTATAAATAAAATATACTCGTATTTTTTAAATATTTTAATTAGAAAATTTAACGTTTCTTATTTTTTTTTTTTTATAGATTTTGGGTTCAAGAACTAGGACGCTAAAATGTATGGTAAGTTCTGTAACAGGTGTTACAGAACTTTGATATTTTCGTTCATAAACATTTTTTAATTTCTGTTTTGTAAATTTAGAGTCGTCATAATGTACGGTAGATTTTGCGAAACTTTTTTTTAAAATTTTAATAAGAAATAACGTTGCTTATGTTTTTTAGTAGATTTCAGGGAACGCCGAACGCCAATATGTAACATTGGGTGTTGTGAATTTTTTTTGTAGATTTTGGGTTCAAATGCACTGGAACACTGAAATGGTAAATTTCGCAATACCTGTCAATTTTTTTTTTATTCTTTCTTAAAAGAAATTTTAATTAATGCGTTTCTTTATTCTTTTTACTTTTTTTATTTTCCCGTTCCTTACCTTCCTTCTTCCCACTTTCCCACTTTCCCCTTCGCTCTCTTTCCTCTTCAGTTTTCCACCTTTCCTCCTCTCTTTTTCCTGCACCCTTTTACTTTCTTAGGTTTCGGCTTCTGAAAGTTATTGAAATGGTAAGTTTTGAAGCGTTTCGCTTCAAGACTTTTTTAAAATATTTTTATTTTTTGTCATATAGGTCTACCTCCTGGATTTTCTCTTTTAGCTCTGAATTTTCTTTTATAAGTCGACTTGAATAGTTATTTCAACCTTCAACTTGGATTTTTTTTTTCTGTAGGTAACTTCGACCTGGATTTTTTTCGTAAGTTTTGGGTGGGCAATTGGAAACAGGTAAGCTTCGCAAAACCTTTTTTTTAGTTTTTTTTATTAGGAAACATTAATTAATATTTCTTTTTTCTTTTCTATAAGTTTTTGAATTTCAGTTCAGGTTAATGGTAAGTTTCATATGCTTGTGAAACTTGTGAAACTTTCGTTTTTCTTCGTATTTTCTTTTTATTGGAAACATTTTGTTAATGTTCCATATTTCTTTTATTGTAGGCTTTGTGATTCGGTAAGTTTCGTTACGAAACTTTCCTAAATTTTTTTTTTTTTTGAACCATTTTCTAATGTTTCATTATTTCTTTTTTGTAGGCTTCGGATGAGATGCTTCATGTTTGGGATATTGGATTTGGGATATCGGATTAATTGAATCGTGTAAGGTTTCATTAATGATACTTCTTGTTTTACTTTATTTGAAATATTTTCTAATATTTCGTTATTTTCTTTTTCGTAGGCTTCGGTTAGTAGGTTCAGATCTTTATTAGAATTTTGAGAATTAAAAAGGGTAAGTCTCGTAACTTTCATTATGAAAATTTCAATTTTTTTATTATTAAAAATGTTTTACTAATTTTTCTTTTCTTTTCTTATAGTCTTGGGGTTTTAAGATCGGGTTTTAGCTGATTTAGAAGTATAATAATAGTTTTAGTAGTTATATATTATCATGTAGTATTAGTATTATTTACATGTATTATATGCATTATGTAATTGCAATATTAATGTAATAATCGCGTTCACTGATTAAAAAACACCATTGCTTTGCACATTTTTAATATCAATATATGCATTCTTATACATTGTATACACGTTTTTAACCTGCTATTGTTTTACTGTACTTTGATTTACTCATAAAACACCATTGTAATATGCGTTTTTAAACGTTTTTAAGTTGCATTGAGATACAAAGGATTTATTTCCCCACATTTATTGGTGTTGAGAAACACATGGCGGTTTTCAACACTTTATACGTCCATTAAAAACTTTCTGATGACTATTTAACTAACCTAATGTTATGTGGTGAGTGAACCAAATTTAAAAATTTCATAAATCTAAATGATCATTAAGACAATTTAGAGAATATAACAAAGCAGCATTTAAAACAACACTGGAATCTTCAATTCCAGTTAATATCATTTCAGAAATACGCCTTATTATGGAAACTAAGCATTGCTAAATAATTATTAAGGTAATAGTGCGTGTTTTTTGTCATGTAAAATAACAAAATATACATTAGAAAATTTATACCATTATTAAACATTTTTTAATTTCTTTCTTATTAATTTTAAATGTTTTCAAATGATTTCATGATATATTTTTTAGTTTTATTGTGCTTAGCGTGTAATCAAAAATACGTTCACCTGATATGCTCCGAAAGGAATGAAATTAAAAATAATAAATAAAATAATCTTCGTATAAGAAAATTATGAAGTTATAAATTAAACAATATTATCCATCCTTAAACTAATAATAAAAAAAGAATAATAATATTTATATACTGTAATATACTTTACATATCAAACGAGTGAAGAAGTAAGATAATCAATGCAAAATGTAAGTAAAATAAAAACAGCACTACTCAATTTCTGAGTAACCAATAACATGTGATGTATTGTCCTAATTATATAATATAGGAGAAAATATAAAAGTATTAGTCGAAATTGATATTCTATATTTGAATGCAGTATTATAATATAATAATCAAATAATAATAATTGTACAGCAAGTATACTAATTAAAAATTTTATTATTATATAATCTTATGCTTGAGTTTCCTTTCTTGCAATAATGTCCAAGTAAAATATATAGTTAAATTAAAAAAGAAACGCTAAATAAAGTTAACTTTTGTTAACCTGTTGGTTATAATTCAATCAATATAGCCTTGATAAATTTCATCAAGTTCTAAAAAAAGGATAAACAAATCAGGCATAAGAGACTACGAATACACTTAAATATATAAATATATTGTACAAATAATATCTACCTAATTCACTCAATTGGACATCCAAGCATTCAGAGACTATAAATTAAATAAATTAAATAGCAGTATTAATTATAAATTTGAATATTATAGCTATTCTAACAGGAATACTTACTTGGATTTGCCGAGGTTGATTGAATATTGTTGTTAACGTCTATTAAAAAATTAAACAAACAATATTAATATTGTAAAATAATTTATTAATAAAAAAGTTAAATAGCAGTTCAATTACCTTGAGGATTTGATGAATTTACTTGATCTGGAAGATTGTTGAAATCTAAAAGTCTGCTTGTATAGATTGCTTGAGGGTGTGTTTGTATATTTTTGGATTTATCTTTATTTGATCTGTTCTTGAACTTGCTTTTACTAATTTTATCACATTCTTTTATTTGAGAATACAATTCAGTATTCTTGTCTTTTATTTCATCTTTCCATTTATTTAAAATCTGATATAATTCTTTAGTAGATGGTCTATTTTTTACTTCAGCATTCCAACATTTCATAATCAAATCTGCAAATAATTTTGGTATATCCTTGGAAATTTTTGGTCTAAGTCCTTCACATATTTTAACAGCTAAAAATTCATTATGAGGAATATCATTAAAAGGAATTTCTTCAGAAAGAAATTCATTCATCAATATTCCAAATGAATAAATATCTGCTGCTTTTGTATATTGATATCCACGTAAAACTTCTGGTGCCATGTATGGTAATACTCCATAAATTCCCTCTTCTTTAGTTGATTGCTTATTATTCGCTGGTTGACACATTCCTAAATCACTTATAAATGGAGTACTATAAAAAAATAATATATTGCCTGAATGAAAATCTTTGTGAACTTTTCCAGCATTATGAATATCAAGAAGTCCTCTTGAAATAAAAAATAGCTTATAAATTTTTGTTTTATAGTCAATATATTCTTCAGAATTATTTAAAAAATTTCTTAAATTATCATTTTTACAATAAAATAAAACCATCATATACTCTTTAGTATTTGGATTTTGAGTTATTCCATAACATCTAACAACGTTAAACATATAAATCTGAAGATGAGATTTAATCTAAATGTCAAAGAGGAGAAACTTTTGTTAACAAATAAATCAAGTAATAATTTTTAAATTTAAGGTGAAATGAATTTAAATTACCTCATTTAAAAAATCCGAACTAATATCAGAAGAATCATTTAAACTTTTTAATGCATATTTACTGTATTGTTGATGTCTATACCATTTTTGATTTTCAATATCCCAATATTTAATATACCCTTCAGGTCGCTCAGCTGAATAAATTTTTCCATAACCACCTTCTGCAATATAAGTAATATTTTGAAATTTTTCAAAAGGTATCCATTCAAGACATTTTGTATGATATACAGCATTAATTTGTGATTGTTGTATAAATTCATCAATATCTTTATTTCCACTAGTCCAATTTTTAAAGTTATCCTTAAACCTTTTAGCATTACAAGGTTGACACCATCTATTTCCTGTACCTGGTTCATTACATTCTCCACATACTCCATATACTTGCTTTCTTTTTTCTAAATCTTCCATATAAACTACTCTTTCGTCTACATCTTCTGAATCAATAGTAGAAATTGTAACATGGGCCTTTAATAATTAAAAAGATTATTATTTAAACTGTAAAACATTTAATATTATTATAATTATTTATTATAATGTGGATTTTTATTACCTGACATTTATAATAGTCAATATCTTTCCATAAATTCTTTGGCTTATCCTCCATTATAATTAATTAGATTATACAGATTATAATTTTTCTTAGCTATATATATAGGTTATAATCTAGAGTAAATAAAGTAAACAGAGAAGAGTTCTAGTTAACCGAAATAATATTCACTAATTAGAATTAAATTTCAGAATTATTAAAACGTAAAACAAAGTATTAATAATGAAGGGCGCAAATTGTACTACGTTGTTAAAGCTGATCATTTTCGATTTAATGCTCGGATGAAACTAAGTTTCGCCAAAATGATCTACAAATGCATTCCCAAATTAGTGTTTTTTAGATTTCGGTCATTGGCCGAATTTTGAAAAATAATTTAACCCCGAATACTAGTGTAATATGAAAGTTTGTAAAAAACTGGTAGGATTTTTTTTTTATTTTTATTTTGTATTAGCTTCATATAATTTTTAGATATTATTTTTGATCTTGAAATTTCTAATTGATATTCTTATTTGTTTTACTTATTATCATTATTTTTTTTTTTTATAAATTCGTGAAATCATATGATATATTTCTTTTTAATGAAATCGTAATTTAATTTAGTACAAAAAAATAAATATTTTTATAATAGATGGTAAAAAAAGTTGTTTGTTATTTTTTTGTTCCTTTTAAAGATTTTCTTTATCCATAATATTGCATATAATACCTTAAATACTTGGAAGAAATTTATGAAATTCCTAGAATCTCTTTATAATATGATCACTAGATTTGGCGTATCGTTTATGCAAATTATATTTATTGCTGAAAATAACTCGATTTTTATATTTCATTAGCCGTTTGTGTATTAATTTTTGGTAATAAATTTAAAATCATGTTTGATGCAGTATAATATGATATAAGCTAAATTATTAGTGTGATATCATGCTGTTAAGAACTAGGTGTTAATATTATATTGTAATATTTAAATAGGACATAAAAATTAAAACTTTTTGGATTTATCCATAATAATATATTCAAATTACCTTTTTATAGGGACCACAAAAGTGTCTATTTATTTAAGAAATATAAAATATAAGCATTTAATAATTTTATAAAAATGCATGATATTATAATTTAGCCAATAATATACAGTATATGATGTATTTCCGGCAGAAAACTAGAAATTTAAAAGTTATATAGAAATCTGGAAAATTTGATCCATAGTCATTACTTTATTATTAATTTCTTTGTTTACAATATAAAATAAAAAAATGTTGATTATGATATTAATTTAAGAAAATCATATTAGTAAATTTTCAAAGTATAAATTTGGATATTAAATTTTCTAAACAAATAAAAATATAATAAACATGTAAAAACTGAAAAAGTACAGCATAATAATGCTTTCTATGTAATCATTGATAAATAATCTAACAAATGAAGAATGAAAATAGAATTATTAATCTTCAATCATACAATCAAAACCCTGAGTCTCTTCTTGAACTGAAATTTCAGTAAGTTTGCGACTTGTATAATATGCTTGTGGATGATATTGTATGGTATATGTGTTTGCTTTTTCTTGTATTAAAGCTTTGTTTGCTTCTACAAATTCTTTCATATCATTTTTTTGTTGATTATCAATATTAGGTAAAAAATATCCATAATTTACATCCCTGTTTAATTCATAATATTTATTAATACACCTAATCCATTCAGATATAATATTTTCAAGCATTATTATGGTTGGTCTATTGGAAGGACTTAAATCCCAACATTTTTTCATTAAATCTATATAACATTTTGGAGTATTTTTCACAATTTCAGGACGTTTCCCTTCATAAACACTCAACATAAAGTGATGATCATGTGCTTCATGGTTAAATGGAGGAATGCCTGATGTAAATTCCCACATTATCATTGAAAAGCTATAAATATCACTTGCTGGAATATAGGGTTTTTTTCTTAATATTTCAGGCGCCATGTAGGGTAAAACTCCATAAATTTCATTAACCTTACTATCAGAATCTTGTAAATTACTTATAGGTTTGCATAATCCTAAATCAATAATAAATATTTCATTGTAATTATCTGACATTAAAATATTACCATCATGAAAATCACCATGAGTTAAATTTGATTCATGAATTACTTTAAGTCCTAATATAATTTTTTTCAATAACTGTAACTTATCTTGCCATTTGAATTTAATTATATCAGATAAACATTTTCTCAAACTTCCCTTTTTTGCATAACTCATTATTATTATATAATTTAAATTATTTGGATCTTGAGTAATACCAAAGAACTGAATAAATTTTGAAAATGATTTTTTCTGACAACTATAATAATATTTCCACTACATAAATGATAAAAAAATTATTAAATTTTTGCAAAGGTAAACAAAATTTGCCATGTAATACAACTATACAAAGACTATACCTCATCCAGAAATTTACTATTTAAACTTGATGAATTATTAAATGTTTTAAGAACAACCTCATAACATTTTTGTCTATTCCATTGTTGTTTATCAAAATTCCAACCATAAATAGGTCCATCTGACCAGATAGCTTTATGAATTTCACTAAATCCTCCTCTATCATAATAATCAATACTTGACAATTTATTATAAGGAATCCACTCTAATATTTCATAACTATTTTTAGCATTTAGTTGTGTTTCTTGAATAAATTTATCAATAAATTCATTTTTACTAGTCCATTTTAAAAAATCTTGTTGAAATCGTTTAGTATTACATTGTTGGCACCACTGGTAATCAGTATATGTTTGCTTGCATTCATTACATAATTCAACTTCATTCTTAGGATTTACTCTGTCACTTTCTACTCCTTTTTGATACCAATAAAAGGCCTTTTCTAAATTCTCTTCTGTTCCTTCTGCATTTTTATAACATTTGGCTAAATTAAACATTGCTTCTTTAACATCATTTTCTGCTGCTCTTTGATACCAATAAAAGGCTTTTTTTAAATTCTTTTCTGTTCCTTCTCCAATTTCATAACATATGGCTAAACTATTCATTGCTTTTTCATAATCATTTTCTGCTGCTTTTTGATACCAATGAAAGGCTTTTTCTAAATTCTTTTCTGTTCCTTCTCCATTATAATAACATATAGCTAAATCAAACATTGCATCAGTATAACCATTTTCTGCTGTTTTTTGATACAAATGAAATGCTTTTTCCAAATTCTTTTCTGTTCCTTTTCCATTTCTATAACTATTGGCTAAACTAAACATTGCTTCTTTAACATCTTTTTCTGCTGCTTTTTGATACCAATAAAAGGCTTTTTCTAAATTTTTTTCTGTTCCTTCTCCATTTTCATAATATGTGGCTAAATTATACATTGCATATTCATGACCATTTTCTGCTCCTTTTTGATACCAATGAAAGGCTTTTTCTAAATTCTTTTCTGTTCCTTCTCCAATTTCATAACGTATGGCTAAAGTATTCATTGTGTATTTATAACCATTTTCTGCTGCTTTTTGATACCAATAAAAGGTTTTTTCTAAATTCTTTTCTGTTCCTTCTCCATGTTCATAACATATGGCCAAACAAGCCATTGCAACAATATGACCATTTTCTGCAGCTTTTTGATACCAATGAAAGGCTTTTTCTAAATTCTTTTCTGTTACTTTTCCATTATAATAGTAATTGGCTAAACTAAACATTGCTTCTTTAACATCTTTTTCTGCTGCTTTTTGATACCAATGAAAGGCTTTTTCTAAATTCTTTTCTGTTCCTTTTCCATTATAATAGTAATTGGCTAAACTAAACATTGCTCTTCTATTACCATTTTCTGCTGAATTTTTTAAGTAATTAATACATTCTTTGCACCACAATTTTCCAGTAAAAGGTATATTGCAATACGAACAATTTTTGGTACTTATTGTATCAGTTTCATTATCTGAAATATTTAGTTTACTAAAGTCAGTTTCCATTTGTTATTAATTTTTTTTAGACAAATTTTTCAACAAAAAAATTTTTTTTTTCTTATTCAATTATCATGAATGAGCAACTAAAAAGGAATATTTTAACCAAAAGCAGAAGTTATGTGAAGAGTTACAACGTGTTGCACCACAATGATCATGTGGAAAATTAAAGATTTACAACTGCGTAAATCATGTGATCATCACAAACCACATGATTGTGATTAAAGAGTTACGTAATTTACATAAAATAATAAACTTTTATTAAGTTTCACTTTTTCATTTTCAATATAGATATTGTAACTATTACAAAAATGTAAAAAATGTCAAAAAAATTTACCTCTAGAAGCTTTCATTCTCGGCAATTTAAAACCTGTAAATGCTGTAATATATGTCATAATAAGCTACTTTGCAATATGAACAATCTAATCAATCTAATACAGAGGTAGAACGTTTAACTCTAGAAGAAATGTCAAAACAACTATTTGAAAGAATTTTGGAAATCAACACTAATGAATATTTAGAAACTGGTACTATAGATTTTAATTGCAATGTTTCAAAAATAATTTTGACCACATCTTGATTTAGTAATTTATATTCTTCTTATTCCACATCATCAACAAAAATATAATAAATATTTATGTAGCCGTGAAAGCCTTCATGGTGGAAAGATTTTAAAAAGGAGTGGAATAATTTGCAAAAAAAAAAAATTAATAATGAATATTTTACTGATATTGAAAAGTGGATATGGCGAAAAATCAATGCAAAATCCACCTTCTAATTCAAATAGAGGTAAATAACATTTATTTTTTCATATGACAATAACAAAAATAAAACTTTTTTTGTTCTCTTTATTAGACAATGCATTTAGCAATATGACAAATGCAACTTTTTAAAGATTACAAATTAATAATACTACAGTTCACCCTTCCTATAGTGAATTTTTATATAGTGAATAATTTGCTATAATAAAGAAAAGTCCGGGTACGGTTTTTTTTATAAATAATAACTCTTGGTATAGTGAATTTTTATAATAAATTCTCAAATTCTGGAACCAGTATTAATAAAATGACCCTTAATATAATGAAGTTTTTCACTATAATGAATTTTTAAAATGTTACACAATTAATTAGTGAATTTTTGATCATATGAAATTTATTTGAATATTCAATTTGCCTTTAGAAGCTAGAAAAATTACATGATTTAAACTAAAAAGGGAAAATATCATATTTATTTTGATTGATAATAAAATAATCCTGATTCAGTTAATTATTTTCTTCACACGTTAACGCTACTATGCCTAAAACTCAAAATAGAAAAATTTTGCGTACTCAAATAGCCATAGGCAAAGGTAAAATATCCCAAGAAAAAACTTTGCCAAAAAGAGCCTTGCCCAAAAACATGAAATATGTTTTAAAAAAGTTACTGAACCTTCTATAAAAAATAAAGAACTAGCAAAATTATTTGATGTTAGTGAAGGATGTATTAGTAATACATTAAAAAATTCACAAAAGTGGCTTGAAATTGATCCCCAAGCACCTGAAGCTAAAGGCAAAAGACAAGTTAAGGTGATTTTTCCAGAAATTGAAGAAGCACTTACATTATGGGTATTAAAAGCTTTGGAAAATGGTGTTGATATTAGTGATCAAGTTTTACATGAAAAAGCCATGATGTTTGCATCTCTATATAAGATCGAAAATTTTAAAGGAAGTAATGGTTGGATTGACAGATTTAAAAAAAGATGTAATCTTTCTTGTTATTTAAAGCAAGGAGAAGCTGCAAGTACGCCGCTTGAAAAACTTGATAAATTTAGGAAGGAGCTTCAAGATTTGATTCATGGATATAGTCTTGATGATGTTTTCAATTGTGATGAAACTGGTCTCTATTGGAAAATGGAACCTAAAAGAACAATTTCTAATAAACCTGTATCTGGACGAAAACAATCAAAAGATCGGGTGACAATTCTCCTTTGTTCTAATGCAACTGGTACAGAAAAGCTTAAACCAGCATTCATTCATAAATACAAAAACCCCCATCCCTTAAAAAACTTACCAAAGTCAACCTTACCAGTAGAATATTACTGGAATATAAAAGCTTGGATGCAAGTCTCAATTTGGAATGACTGGATTCGTCAGCTTGATGCAACAATGAGATTAAAAGGAAGAAAAATTCTTCTTCTTGTAGATAATGCCCCATTCATGCTTTATATGAAGGTGTGGAATTAACTAATATAGAAATTAAGTTTTTACCTCCTAACACAACCGCACACCTACAACCATGTGATAAAGGTATTATCAATAGCTTTAAGGTAAATAACTCTAAAATTTTAATGCAATTTTTTATTTATTACAAAGTTGACTTACTGTATTTGTATATTTGTAGGCACACTATCGAAAATTGCTCCTTCAAAATCGTATCAAAGCCTTTGATTTTTAACAAGAAACAGGCAATAGTAAGCCACCAATTAATATCAAAAAAGCTATTAAGTATGTGGTATCAGCTTGGAATAAAGTTCTTTCCAAAACTATATTTAACTGCTGGAAAGATGCAGGGATTTTGCCATTAGATGATACAGATTCTCAAGATGAAATAGAAGAGAATGAACATGAAGAGACAGAAAAGAATGAACGTAGAGAAATTCAAGATTTAATTGATAAACTTGAATATACATACCCTCTTACTGCCGAAGAATACATTAGAATAGATCAAGAAAACAAAATTGATGGTGAGACACCAATTGAAGAGCAGATTGTTGCCATTCTTAAAGAAAATAATTCCATTTCTGACGATAAAAGTGATAATGAAATTACTTTAGTATCTAGCTCTGAAGTTTTAGCCGCATTTGATAAAATATTTATCTATTTAGAACAAAATAATAGTCAAGATATTATTGATAAAAGTGCGCTTAAAGCTATGAAAAAAGCTAGGAAGGAGGTTTATAGAAATAATTTTTTTAAAAAAGCAAACGAGTTTGGACCTGTTCGTTAAATCTAACAACAGTGTTGACGGTATTGGTAATAATAATATGAGAGAAGGTGTTAAAGATAATATTATGGACGTTAATAATATTAATTTTAAAACTTTATATTTTAATGAAAGGGACTTTTATAATCATGAAGAAGAATATGAAGGTTTTATCGAGTACCAGATTGATCAGGATTGTCTTTATAAATGATTGTATTACAGATTTACAATAATTGCGTTTATCATACTTAATAAAGTAATAATCTTTGAATGTCACAAATATAAAAAGTATTTATGCACAAGTTTATTAAAAAAACAAAGAAAATTTATTTTATTGCATGTGTTTTTTTAAAATATAAATTATTGCTTAGTCGAGTCATAATTATCATCATCACGTGATTATAAGACTTTTGATATAGCGAAAATCTTATCTTTATTCGCTATACGTGATTAGTGAATTCCCTTACTATAGCGAATCTCAATCTTCAGCCTGAGAGGTTCACTATAGCGAGGGTAAACTGTACGTCAAGCATTGAAAATTGTAGAAGAATAGACAAGTTTTAAGGGAATTAAAAGTTTAATAACTGAGGATATTAATAAGTATGAAAAGACAGATTTCAAATCCACGTACTTGGAAAGATCATAATAAATATACAATGTTTTTAGAGAAGCGATTTATTTTGTAGATAGGCAGCAAATTAATAATTTATGAAACATTTTCTTTTTTAAAAATAATAAATTAATAAAGTTTTCTTTAAAGTTTCATAATAAATTACTTCTAATTTTTTTGAATATCCGAATTTTTTTATGTAAATTACGTAACTCTTTAATTACAATCATGTGATATGTGATGATCACATGATTTACGCAGAATTTTTTGGGGTAGTTAAGATTTACTGTTATATTTGTTATATTTAATTTATTTATTACACTTATTATATTAGTTATATTGGTTATATTTATTATATCTATTATATTTTTATATGTATGTAGTAACTTTTGTATAAATAATTTGTGTATTTTCCTCCCTATAAAAAGTAATTGTTCATTATTTGTACAGATTTTATACGTTTTCATACGGAATATGTACAGAATTTGTAGTGATGTATACATTAAGATAATTTATTATATACATTTATTAGAAGA
>QZLH01000116.1:134713-150536 GCA_003833135.1 Oehlia diaphana | reverse complement strand
ATTTTAAACTCGTTATATGTGTTATGTTCTATTCTTGCGATTACCCAAGATTTCCCTGCAATAATTACATTAGTAGGTATGTTTACAGCTTCTCCTTAAGTTTTTAGTCAAGTTATTATGTGTTGTTTTGAGTTTCCTTCGCTCAAAGTTCAAGATTATTTGCGATTATTGAGATTATTTGTGATTTCTTGTATTTCTTTAAACCTTAAGGTTCTTATTTTATCTTTTTATTTTTAGATATCATTTTCTCTTTAGTTATAACAGTTGTAATCAATTACACTAATACTATTAACAAGATATTGTAAGTAATTTAAAATTTTTGATTATTACAATTATTAACATAATTTAATAATTTGGAGTAATTAAAATGGTTTTGGGAAATTATATATAGCTATTCTGCAAATGTTGAAATATTTAGAATCTAAGTTCTATCAATATTTAATGAATATTGATGGGGTTATATGATTTATTATAAAAAACTTACATGTACTTAAAATTTAATAAAATGTGAAGCGAAACGATATTTTTCAAATGTTACACAATAATACCGATATTTTATTGGTTAATTTTGCTGTTTTGATCACATGACGGGTATTCTTAATGGGTATTCAAATTTCAACACTGCGTACACCATTTTGAAAACGGCGATAATAAAATTTGCCGCTTTTTGAATTAATTTCAACGTTCTATGCTCAATTTTAAAAATTTTTTAATATTATAATTTCAAAATTATTTAATATATAAAAAAAATGACATGAAAGAAATATTTATAAAACTAATTATACACTCTATTAAAAAATTACATTAAATTTTATTAACTTTTTAATTAACTCGTTTTACCCAAATATTGATCTTGTACCATATTATAATAAATTCCCTTTCTTGCTAATAATTCTTGATGAGTACCTTTTTCAGTTACTTTACCATCTTTTATAACGAATATAATATCAGCATGTTGAATGGTTGATAATCTATGTGCTATCGCTAACGTAGTTCTACCCTTTGCAGCTTTATCCAAAGCTTCTTGTACAACTTTTTCTGATTCAGAATCTAAAGCTGAAGTCGCTTCATCTAATAATAAAATTTTTGGATCACGTATTAATGCTCTTGCAATTGCGATTCTTTGTTTTTGTCCACCTGATAATTGAGTTCCTTTACTACCAACAGGAGTATCATATCCATCTGGTAAACTAATAATAAAATCATGAATATTAGCTTCCTTACAAACTCTTTCAATATCTTCTTGCGTCGGTCTTTGATCTGATTTACAACCAAATAAAATATTTTCTTTTATAGTCATGTCATATAAAGAAGGTTCTTGATTAACAAGTGAAATATGTTTTCTTAAATCATTAACATTTAAAGTACTTATATCAACTCCATCTATTTGAATTGTTCCACTTATCACATCATAAAACCTTTCAATTAATCCTATTGTAGTACTTTTACCACATCCTGATGGTCCAACCAATGCAGCGAATTGACCTGGTTTAATGTTGAAATTAAGACCATTAAGTACTGGTACATTATGACGTATAGGATATCGAAAATAAACATTAGAAAATTTGATATATCCTTTAACATTATCAATATTTTTTCCATCTTTAGACAAAGAATCTATTTTTGGAACATTTTCAATTAATTTTATAATAGATTCTGCTGAAATTTTTGCTTTTGTTATATTTGGTGCGTAACTAAAAATACGTCCACTTGACATCGCTCCGAAAAGTACTGAAATTAAAAAAAAGTTTAATTTTTAAGTTGAATGACATTTGGACATTTGGTATGCAATAAAAATTATGAAATATATATTACCTGCCATAAACACAGTATAAAATTTGTATACATCATATTCTCCATTCGTAAACTATCATAGTGAAAAAAAAAAAAAATATTTATTTTTTTTCAACAAAAATAAAAATTATTTTTTTATAAATTAATAATTATTATCATACATACCAAAAGAGTTCCATACCAAAATGCTAAAGCATTAGAAAGATAATTCATACTAGCTGCAAAACCATAATTTAAACTACCAAAAATTGCATTATGATATCCTTCTTTCATTGGACCATCCAACATATCACTATATATTTTTAATAAATCCTCTTCTCTTGTTAAAGAAGCGACAGTACGGATATTAGATGTTCCTTCACACGCTATTTGTGCCGATTTTTCATAAACCTTTAGTGTACGTGCTTTGAATCCCGCCATCATCTTATATCTAAGATAACCGGCGGTCATTAACAAAGGTACCGTTGTTAATACTACAAGTGTTAACTTCCATCCAACTATTAATGCAACTATAATTCCCACTATGATTGTAGAAAGTGTTCGTGAGATAGTACCAAGTGTAACACCAGCCAGTCCACCAATATCCGTTACATTCGATGTTAATATACTGATTAAAGCGCCAACATTATTATCTTCTTTATCAAAGAAACTAATATCTTGTCGTAATATTGATGAAAATAATATCGAACGAATCCGAAGAACGAGGTTTTCTCCGGCTATTCCGAGACATAAACCTTCAATAAAACTGCATATCATAACAACAACACCGATAACAACTAAAAATTCATAATAAAAATTAGTAAATATAAAGAGATCTTAACACCATATATAAATACATTGATTTAACAACTTACGAAACATAAGTGACCAAAATTTTGCATCCTCTCGTAATTCATCTTTAGGTTTCGTAAAAGAATCTATAACTTTTGCATATACAATAGCAAATACCGGAAAAAGCGTACCACAAATAAATGAAGCAGTTATTCCAATAAATACTAAATACAATTGCGAATGATTAATTTTACTAATTTTTCTAATTAATTCCCAAGTAGAATAACGATAAACCGTATTAGATCCTTCTTCAATATCACTATACTCATTAACAACGGGTGTGGGTCTTGACAATCTATGTGAAAGTCTATAATTTCTTTCAATTGTAGAATCTTCTTCAAAGTCTTTTTCTCCGTTTTGAATTTTTTGCGCTGAAACTAATTTTGAATAAGCTCCTTCTGGATTTTGAATCAATTCATCATGATTACCAATTTCAACAATTTCACCATTATTCATTACAACAATTTTTGTAGCATTACGTATAGTAGATAACCTATGAGCTATAACTATTGTCGTTCTGTCTTTTGAAGCTTTATCCAAAGCATCCTGTACAACACTTTCACTTTTAGTATCAAGTGCACTAGTAGCCTCATCTAATAATAAAATTTTTGGATCTTTTATGATCGCTCTTGCAATTGCAATACGTTGTTTTTGCCCTCCCGATAATAAAAATCCTCCTTCCCCTACATTTGTTTCATATTTATCTGGTAATTTCATAATAAAATCATGAGCATTTGCCATTGTACATGCTTGTACGATCATTTCATGTTTTTTATTTTCACCAATATCTTCTTCATAAAATGATCCTATTAATCCATAAGCTACATTTTCCGCAATTGTAGTATTAAAAAGAACGGGTTCTTGTCCCACGAGACTCATTTGTCTTCGAAGCCATTTTAAATTAAGTCCTTTGATAGCGTGATCATCAAATAAAATCTCTCCTTCGATAGGATCATAAAAACGAAGAACTAGTGATACAATCGTACCTATGGATGAAAAAATTAATTTTTTTTTTATATAATTGAAACGATATTTCCGAATAAAAAATAAAAAATTAATCAAAATTAATATAAATAAATTACTTTTGCCAGAACCAGAAGAACCAACTAATGCAGCAGTAGTTCCAGGTTCAATATCCAAAGATACATTTTTCAAAGTTTTTATTTCGGGACGTGAAGGATAAAAAAATGAGAGATTCTTTAATTGAATTCGACCTTTAACATTATCTAATATATTACCTTCCTTTGATTCAATATTAATTGGAGGAGTTCTTTCTATTGTTTCATAAATTTTTCCTCCAGCTCCTTTAGCGCTATTAATTGCCATAATATCAGGCATAATTTGATTAACAGAAAAACATGCTGCTACTACTGAGAAGAATACACTAATAACCTATATATATATAATGCGGATAATTATTACTTAGTTTATATTTTTTTCGCATAAAAAAAAAAGAAATAATAATATAAACTTACTTTTCCTGAAGTTGTTTCATCATTGATAATTTGAGTTGAACCAAACCAAAAAGCCAAGCCATAAGCTGAATTCAAAATAAATTCATTAGTACCTATACCAAAACTATTTAAAATACTGGATTTTACGCCGGATAATTTAGCATCTTCTAATTTAGAATCATAAAGTTTTGAAACATTTTTTTGTTGAGAGAATGCGACAGTTGTTCTAATTGTAGATATTGATTCTTCTGCTATAACAGAAGATTTAGAATAATAATCTAACACCTTTCTTTTATAATTAACTATTAATCTATTAAATATTCCACCATTGAGCATGACCATAGGAAATATAACAAAGATTACTAAAGTCATTTTCCAATTTATTATAAATGCTATGGTAAAAGCCGCGAAAAATTGCACCATAAACTTTAAGAAAAAAAGAATTTATATAGTTAGTGGCGCAGTAAAGAAGAAGGAAGAGGGTTAAAAAGATTTTAAAAGACTTACGGAAAATCCCATTGAAACTTTCTCACTAATGCCATCTTGAATTAAATGAGTATCATTAGTAATTCTCATAGTAACTTCACCAGCACCAAGTTTATCAAAATAAGCGATATCTTGTCTTAAGATCGCACGAAAATATTGTTCACGAATTCTTCGAGTAATTCTATTTTTTTTTTAAAAAAAAATATATATATATGCATAAATTTTTTATATTAGATGAAAAAACATGAGTGATATTAATTTATTAATTTGATGATTTTTACCTTTCTCCAGTCGCGACCCAACATGCCATATAAAAATAATTGGTAAAAAAAGCAACTATAGCAAAATAAACGAATAAAAGTGTAAAATAATTGGCTTTATCCAAGAATTCAAATTTATCGATTTTCCTGGTTTGAAATTGACTAAAGCTATCAATTAATTGTCCGAAAAGAACTGTCATAAAAGGCTAGATAAAAAAAAAACAAATATAAAAATTTATAAATTTTTTTCTAAATTTGCTTAGTTTAAATAAAAAAAAACCAAATACTTACGACAATGATACCGGAAATGGTGGCGCAAATCAGACCAAATATCATTAAAATCCAATCTTGCTTTGTAGCATGACTATATAATTTCCAATATGATATTTTATTATTTTCTATATGGGCTTGTTCATTTATAACTTTTTCGTGAACTGTATCAAGTTCCTTCTCCATATTCTCATCATTCGTATAATTGTTAATTTGTACTACTGCGGTGTCTTCACCGGATGATCCGACTTTTTTTGTTGTCATATTAATGTTTTAATTTCAAAGATAAAAAAATGATGATAATAATAATAATTTCGGTAAAAGAGTGATTTCAATATATATAAAAAAAATAAAAAAACAAAACATAATTATAACGAATAAAAATATTATATAATCTCATCGGACGAATAGTGTTATTAATTTTTAAAAATAAACAAACTATTGAAAAAGGATTAAATATATATCCAAGTTTTAAATTGCGAAACATGACTATCAAACAATTAAATGACGAAAATTAAAACGAAAATCTTTAAATGAGAAAATTGATCATCATAAATATAAACGATTATCATAATAAATTAAATGAATTTCCGATTTGTGATCAATTATGCCATTTTAGTAATAATAAACAAGATCCATTCATTCATTTCATTAAATTATTACGGTCAAAAAAAGGAAATTAATTAAAAAAATTTAAATGATTAATTTCGATTAGGACCGATATTTTTAAAACTCAATATATTAATTCTTATTTGCCACCGCAGTATTCCTAATGACCGAGAATATCGGTTTTTTATCCCCATTTAATATTTTATTTAAATTAGACATCTACGTTCTAATAATAATTGGTTAATTGTTTTTAATTATAATAATAATATTATTAATACGTCTAAATAAATTTATCTATTTGCGATCCGTTTTTCGTAGGCTCATATTTCCGGAATTAATAACCTTACATCACGGAATTTATAGATTTATTTGCATTTTTCCGTGAATGGATCCGTGAAAAGCTCCTTTTTACGGAGTTTTTATAGAAATAATGGATAAAATTTTTTATAAGGTTATATTCATTAAAGTAAATAAGTATATTTCAATTGTGAATATTTATCACTAAATTTGTCATTTAAATTTTTAAATTTTTACATTATTTTTTTTTAATAAGTGTTTTTGGTGATTTTTCGTCCAAATTCAGCAAAAGTAATATTACCCACTTTCTCATTTAAAGAAGGTTGCATAAATACTGCAAAAGTATTTCTAGCTATAACGTTAATTGGTATATCACTTTTTATATTAGAAGAAATAGCCTTAACCATATGAGGAGTCGCCCGAAGGTTATCAGCAGATGCTAGTTGCATGGCTGCACCAAGTTGAAAAGCTAAACAATCCCTTGGTATTATTACTTTAATTATTTTATCGTTTCGATTCTTAATATAAAGTCCCGCTTGATTGTCTGGACATTCAATTTCAGGATAAGCAGGATCACGTTCATCAACAAACATCGATGATGTTAACCCTATATATAATAATAAAAAAGAAATTTAGGCAAATGTATATAGGCTTGACAGTCGATCGAGGTCTTTTGCAAACCAATTTACCTGTAAGTGATGAGTGATCAGTATGCCATCCGCACCAAGAATCATCAATATCATCAATATCAGTATCGTTCTTTTGATTCATTGTCTGAATAGGAAAATAATGTAAAAGACGAGCACTGATGGTTTGTGATTCATCAATAATTCTTTCTAAGTAATTTGGTTCCGCTTTTGGTAACTTTGTTAAAACTGCTTGATTATTATTAATAATAAATACGAAAAAAAAAGAAAGAATAAATATTATGTAAACATACTAACCAAATGAATCACATGCACGAGCAACCAATTTCCCAACATCTATAATAAAACATCCTAAATCCTTAAACGCTTTTTCAAATTCTGGAAGATCTTCATTTGGCCAAATATTTGGATGACAGTACATCGGAAATTCTCTCAGTTCTTCTTCAGTAGCATCAGGATAATCATATTTTGGATTACCATAATATGAACCTTTTAACGTATCTGAATGTAATAAAAAGATATTTAATAATAGTTTAAATAAATGAAAATTACGTGTAATTTTCAACACATACCTTTTTTACCGTTAAAGATTTCTTTACCACAGCTCCATCCAAATTTGTAATAACTTTGTTCATCAACAGTTTTCTCTTTAATTTCTTCTGGTAAGGAAGCGAAAACTGACGCTAAACGTAACAAACGAGCACGATTTTCCATGTAAACTTCAGGAAGATTTTTTACCAATAATATTCCAAGACAATGTGATTTTGATCCAAATGCTTCCTGAAAAAGATATAATATAATTTTTTATATAAAATTAATTATAAATATAAATTACATATTTATTTAATTTTATTTTTAATTTTTTTTTTTTTTTTTAAAATAATTGTACCTCAATATCATTATATAGATCAACGTTATTAATAAGATCCGTATAATCTAATATAACAACACCTTCAGGACTTTTGGTACTTTTATTGCTTTTAGTAAACATTTTTTACGATTTTTTTTTTGGTGAGAAATAAAATCTGCTCTTGTGATGTGCATGATGACTATCATTCATGATGTAATTTATTTGATGGTAAGCATGTACCACATGTGGTACAGTTCGGATTTACTTAAACCCTTTTATATGTGAAGGACATCTAACGTCACGGTTGAAGATAAGATTATTTGCCATTTTTTTTTAATTCTGAAAAATTAAGATTTTAAGGTTTATATGTTTATGTTACATAAAGAACGCATGCGTGATACCAAAAAAAAAAAGGTTTTGTATCAACCGTTTTTGTTTTAAATAACAAATAGAGATATTATAAATTTTCTAAATCAAGAAATTTTTAAATCTCATGATCAAAATAACAAAATATGAAAAAAAAATTAGAAAAATAAAATTTGTTTCAAAGATTAATTTTTCATTTTTAATTTATATATTTAGATGTACAAGTAGATAACATTGTTTATTTTCGTGAAACAAATCAATCTTTGCTGTATATTTATTTGTACTAAAAAGCTATTATATGTAAATCGACGACAAGGAATGATTGAATTTTTGATGCCAGGTTGCAAAGAATCGGAAATAACAATAACACCTGATATAAAGTTTTATGAATGTCGTGTTACTGTGCTACTGTATTCATGTTTCCATGTCTAAATTTAATAAAAAATTCGTTTCCCTTAACTTTTCGAAAACAGTATAAATCAATAAACGATATTAATCAATGTAAAATATAATCTTTATTAATAGTTAAAAGCGAATTTCTATTCATCAACAATCGTTTCTTCACGAATCGTTTTCAAATTTTTATTTTTTATTTGTAGAAAATAAAATTCTAATGACAAAAAAATTCAATTACCGATATTAAATAGTAATTTTTATTTTTATTATAATTGATCGCTTAATTTAGTTGTAACAGTAGCTTCGTTGTCGTCATATTCATATTTGTAAAAAAAAAAAATTTTTCTGAAAAAAAAGTATCGTCAATCTTGGTTAGACGAAATTATTTATTAGTCGTACAAAATGTCGTGCTAACCTCCGAACTCCGTATATATATATTTATTAAATAAAATTTTTTTTCAATATCGTAAAATTTTTTGAAAGGTAAATATTTATTTTAATAATATAATTAATTAATTATAACCAAAATTACTATTTACATATAAAATTAATTTAGTACTGAATTTAAAGAAATGCCAAAGAATTTATGGAAAATCCTTGATTATGAAAAGTACGAGGTAAAAGAAATTCACTTTATTATTGATATGCTAAATTGCTAAATTTTTTTTTTTTTTTTAATTAAATAATTATAATTTTTAAACCACGCATTTTATTTTAATAGGACTATGTTACGTTTCCTTCTATTGATGAACAAGAGACAGATGAAAGAGTAGTCTATATGGATGATTTAGAAAAAAGAAAACAAGCGTATGGAATATGTGGAGAATGTAATGAACCTGGCACAGGAGAATTTTGGTGTCAACCTTGTAATGCTAAAAGATTTAGAGAAAATTTTAAAAATTGGACTAGCGAAAATGAAGCTATCGATGAATTTATTCAGCAATCTCAACTTAGTGCAATACATCATACAAAATGTCTTGAATGGATACCTTTCGAAAATTTTAAAAAAGTTACTTATATTTCGGAAGGTAATCATGGCAAATTATATTCAGCTGAATGGTCCGACGGATATATTAATTCCTGGGATATTGAAAATCAGGAACGGAAGAAGTGTGATATGAAAGTTGCGTTAAAAAATTTAAATAATTCTCTCGATTCTCCTGATATAATTACAAATTACTTAAATGAGGTAATTAGAATGAAAGAATTGATTTATCTTTAGAAATATTTACTAAATTTCATTTTTTTAGATTAACTTACATTTACAAATTCATACCCTTGACGTTATTCGATGTTTTGGATTAACTCAAGATCCTGATACTAAAGATTATATAATGGTTTTAGAATATTGTGATAGTGGAAGTTTGAGAAATTATATAAATAAATCAAAAAATTTTACAGATTATGAATCAAAAATTTTTAAATTATTCCAAATTACGAGGGGTCTTCTAGATATTCATAATGCTGGAAAAGTTTATAAAGATTTTCATTCAGGCAATATATTAATTACTAAGGATGAATTCTTATATATAAATAATAATTTAAGAATGTGCCAATTAGCAAATGAAGAGCGACTAATTAAAATAGGAGAAATATGTGGAGTAATACCTTATATGGCACCAGAAGTTTTATGTGGATGCCAATATACAAAAGCAGCAGATATTTACTCATTCGGAATAATGATAAATGAGTTACTTTCTGAGGAAGTTCCCTTTAATGGTATTTCTCATAACCGCGTTTTAGCTATTAATATATGTAATGGACTTAGACCAAAAATTTCTGAAGATATACCAAAATTGCTTGTAGATTTGATCAATAAATGTTGGGATGCTAAGGCTGAAAACAGACCAACTGCTAAAGAATTATATCAAATATTTATTAAATTGAATTATGATAAATATTTTAGCAATAGTGAAATCTATTTTCAAATAGAAGAAAGTGATAAAATTATGAAGAATGAAATAGAAAACAGTTCAAAAAAGGATAATTCTAAAAATACTCATATACTCTCCAATTCATTTTATATTAATAAGTTTTTATATTCCGAAAACTCTCCAGAATTATTATCTCTTCGATTTATTTGCAGGTAAATTTAATTTTTTTCTTAAAAAATATTTATTTTATTATTGATAACAATTTGCTTTTTCATAGATGTTGTAAGTCAGATCATCAGGTAAATAAAAATAATAACTTATTTACTATATTTTACTACTGATAGTTTACATACAAATAATAATAATGTTTTTAATTAATTATTATTTAAAGGAAGATGAAGTCTATTTAAAAGATTTAGAAATAAGAAAACAATTATATGGAATGTGTAAAGAATGTAATGAACCTGGCACAGGATTTTATTGGTGTCAACCTTGTAATGCAAAAAGATTTCAAGATAACTTTAATAAATGGACTAGTGGAAATAATAATATTGATGATCTTATACAACAATCACAACTTAATGCTATACATCACAGCAAATATCTTGAATGGATGCCTTTTGAAAATTTTCAAAAAATTTCTTACATTACTAGAGGAATTGTTGGTGAAATTTATTCAGCTAAATTGCTTGATGGAAATATTATGTCCTGGGATATTGAAAGTCAAAAATGGTTTAGACACACAAATATAGAAATTGCATTAAAAAGTTTTAATGATTCTTTTTGTGTAAATACATATGTTTTAAATGAGGTAATTAAAATTTATTTAATATTTAAAATTAGTTGGGTTTATTTATAAAATTACATAAATAAATAAAATAAAATTATAATTAATTGATTAGTTTATTCAAGATCATTTTATTCAATGTTACGGAGTAACCCAAGATCCAAATACTAAGAATTATATGATAGTTTTGCAATATTATAGAGATGAAGATTTGAGATTTTATTTAAGATATTCTGATTATTATATAAATTATAATTTAAAAATTGACCAGTTATTTCAAATTGCAAAGGATCTTTTAGAAATTCATAATGATGGAAAAGTCCATCATAGTAATTTTCATTCAGGTAATATATTATACTATAATAATAAACTATATATAAGTGGTTTAGAAATGTGTCAACCAGAAAATAAGCAAATAAAGTTAAGTTATGGAGTAATGCCATATATAGCACCAGAAGTTTTATGTGGACGCAAATTCACAAAAGCAACAGATATTTATTCATTTGGAATAATAATGAATGAGTTTCTTTCTGAAGAAATTCCTTTTAATGATATTCCTCATGATGAATTTTTAGCTTTTAAAATATGTAAAGGATTTAGACCAAAAATTCCTAAACATATACCAAAATTCCTTGCAGATTTGATAATAAGATGTTGGGATACTGAAGTAGAAAATAGACCAACTGCAGAAGAATTATATCAGATTTTAAAGAAATGGAAAGATGAAATGAAAGACGAAAATCCTGAATTATATTCTCAAATGAAAGAATATAATAAAATTGGAGAAAGCAAGTTTAAAAACAGATTAAATGAGAATAATTTACATAGTAGTCCAGCATTAAGACATAATTCAGGTAATATTACTTAATTTTACTTTATTATAAATTAATTTTACGTTATTAATTATATTTGTTTAACTGTATGATAAACGATGACAATAATATTTAATCAGATTCAAGTAAGTAATTCTATTAATAATAATTATAATATCACATTTTATACTACTTAACATTATTATTTATTTATAGGTTCAGAATATCTGTTGAGTGAATCAGGTAAACATCATTTTTAAAGTATATATATTATTTAAATGTATTTTAATTGATATTCATATACCTGATTCATTATTATGCATAATAGACAATGATGATAATATTCAACCAGATCCAAGTAAGTAATTCTATTGACAATTACTATATTATTTACATTTTATACTATTTAACGTCATTATTTAATTTATAGATTCAGAATATTTGGATTGTTTAATTGATTTGTAAATTACATATATTATTTCAATGTACTGTATTTTACTAAAATATTTATTATTTTATAAAATTTAATGAAACTTTCAAGAGTATGAGGATGATATTGAATGAATTTCTTTTTTTTCCAGCAGTTTAAATAATTAAAAAACATGAAAAGTTATCTTTATTAACATAATTTTCTTTTATTTATTGTGTTTTTTTTTTATATTTGACACCTTGACATTTTTTACTGTATTTAAGTCCATTTTATACAAATAAAATTTTTACATCAGTACTTCGTGATCTTTAATTTGAATACTGATTGGTTACACCATCAAGACAATGAAAATACTAAAATAGAATTAATTAAATGATATCAAATAGATTTGATGTATATAAATACTTTAACATATGACTACAAAACAAAACAATTCTGATTAAATATTATCATAATCATGTTGGCAATAAAGGAACAGCACACAAATTATCAACCATTTAACACGCTGATGTTAAAACTCACAGCTGACAAATATGTAAAATAAGGGATTTATAATGCTATGATATGGAAAAAAAATTAAATTGAATTTAAACATTATTATTGTTAAAGTAAGAATTATATTTAAAAGGTTGTGTAGGAAATAATTGTTTGACACATTTTTTGCATCATTTTTACAATACTAGTAAATGTGTACAGTACCAAACACCAATAGAAAATTTAACATATATACAATTCACCATAGTACAGATTTCATTGTTGTGTAATTTCATTTTTACTTTATTATTTACATAATTCATATAAGCGATTTAGTAACCAAATTGGATTCATGTATAACCAAATTAATAAATTATTTTTATTTTCAGAAATAAAAATTTAACAACCCTCAACAAAGTTTTAATATGTTTTTTCATTTGTTAAAATAATAATTAGAATAATATATTATAAACTGAATACTATTTTATTATAATGAACCCATCATATTGTTATATTAATTTACCCTTAAATCTTTTTATATCAATATCAAATTCATATATGAATATATTTAACGTTAATGATAATGACGATAATGTGCTTTAGGATTACGTTCATTCCTATATTGAATTGCATATGTATCTTTACTTAAATATAAAAAGTAAACAATTTCTAATCATTATAAATACTTTATTTATGAATGACAAAATTGCAGAAAATAATTAAATAATAAACGAACATTATATCTTCATATTAAGACAAAGATTCTCACTGAATCTACTTTCCAAACTAGAAGATTAATTTTATTAATTATACAACTAAGGCTCCCTTTATTATAATTACTAAGAATGGTAGTTTCGACATCTATTCTGACAAAATAATAATGTAATTTTCTTCACATAATTGTGGAGAAAAAAATAACGAATTATAAGCTGATTGACGGGAATTGGTTTTTCTAAAATGATTAAGCATTTCATGTGAAAAAATATATCATTTACACCAAGTATTTACCATAATTCTACCAGAGTTTAGATCACCCAACACACATTTGTCATCAGTAATAACGCTAATATAATAGTGTTTTGCTGCATTTAAAACTTTTCAATCTTTGTTACGGAGCGAAGGTAGGACATTATACTTTTAGGAATTAACATGAAAAATCGATCAGTCGAATGAGAATTTCCATTTGTCATTTCAAGTCATCATAGTTATCACATCTGATGAGACCGATTTTCAAATCCCTTTTTTCACTTTGAAAACTTTTGTGAAAGCGGGTATTTTTATTTTTATTTTTATTTTTAACAATTCGCCTTTAATTTTCTTTTTTTTAGTACTTTATGATCTTCAGTTCTGCAGCTAAAGGTAAGTTTCCTTCATTTTTTGCTTCTCGTTGTTAATTTCTTACTTTCTTTTAGGTCTTTCGGCTCTTCAGTTCTGTGATCAAAGGTACAATTCCTTCTTATTCTTTTTTTTTTGATTCACTTTTTCCTCTTAATTCTTTCTTTAGGTCTTTAGGTTCTTCAGTTTTGTGATTATGTTTACTTATTCTTTAGATCTTTAAGTTCTTCCAGTTTGCGAAAAGGTATTTTTTTTTATATTCCATTTCTAATTTTCTTTTTGGGTCTTCAAATCTTCTGTATTTGCGGTTGAAGTATTTTTTTATTTCAATTTGCTTTATGTATGTTTCTTATATTTTGTTTTTATTAACTTTATTCATTCTTTTTTTTGTGATCTTTTTTTGATCTTGTGAATTTTATCTTTGGTCTTCTTTATTTCCATCCTTCTTTATTTTCATTTTTATAATTTCTTATTTCTAATTCTTCGTCATCTTTCATAGTTTTTTTATTCCCTTTCTACTCCCTTTATTTTTTTTTACCCTCTTTCTACTCTCTTTATTTTTTTCGTTCTCTTTCTATTCCCTTACTTTTTTAATTCCTTCATTCGTTCCCTTTCTTCCTTCTCATTCCCTTTTTCACTTTATCCCCTTTCGTTGCTTTTATTATTTTTTCATTATTTTTTTTTTGTTTTCATCTTTTATTATTTTTTCTTTGTTTATCGGTACATTTTTATTTTTTATCACTGAAATTTTGTTTACTGTTGTCGATAGGTTTCCTTTTTTGTGTTATTTACTACTAGTCCTGTTAAAAATAGTTGAAATTTTTGATTCAGATTTGTTATTCTATTTAATAAAACATAAAATAAACTAATAAAATAATAAATGATTATAATTAAGTGTATTACTTTTAGTTAACAGTGTATTTATAATAAATAAAATTTTTGATACATAAATTATTTTGCGAAATCATTTTTTAAGTTAAAATTAGTCTACCAAAAGAGCAATATCAAATCTCACCTCGGATGGAGAATAAATTTATAGTAATTATGAGAAAGGTCAGATCAAATTGTTTAATTGTTGTATTTTAGGAAATTATTCATGCAAAGAGAGGAAAATAATCAAAATGGAAAAATAAGTTACGAAAAATGTCCATGTCAAAATACACGATATACCGATCTCTTGGTTCAGGAGCATAAGTTCGGTATACGGTAGTATTAATTTTGACCAGAATTAAGATTATCACTAAGATTATGAGAAATTCCAAACACGTGATCACTGGTCAAGTATATCGAGACTTTTTTTTATTAAATCAATAATTTCGGTATACATATACTATGTTATATCAAGTTTTATATGAAATTCAGTATATCGAAATAATTTTGAATATTATGAAACTGATTTTTAAAAAAAAAGTTCGCTAAGTCGATGTCGTGGATTTCGGTATATCGAGATCAGACTGTAACGTAAAAATTAGTATAACTTAACATCGTATCTTTTCTTACATCATCATAAAAATATTATTAGCAATATTATATACTTATTGTATAGTATTTAGGCAATAACGTGCTGTTTTCGATTGAGGCCATTTGATTGGCTCAGAATCTGACCGATCAAATGGTTGAGATCGAAAACAGCAAAGTATTGCCTACAATAAGTGTTTTATTATATAGACTCTCACGATCACACTATTAAATCAGTCACGAGTTAATTTATAGTCTATTATTGTATAAATATCTAATTTTATTATGTATTTGTAATGACTTAAACAGTATTCATTTATTATATATATCATCAATAAAGCTATTCAATAAATGTAAAAAAAATACAGTGTGATCCTATAAGGATATATAATA
>QZLH01000116.1:105704-129841 GCA_003833135.1 Oehlia diaphana | reverse complement strand
GGATTTTACCAGGGGGAATCGAAAATTTCTAATAACAGCAATTACAGGTATTTAATAACTATGCAAAAAAGCAAAAAAAAAACAAAAAAAGTAAAATCTTTCTTTTTTTAGGTTTCAGTAGTTTTCTTGGTTTGTCTTCAGACGCATGGAAATTTGGTATTAAGGAAGGATTTAATACATTTCTTTTAATTTAACATTTCTAATGGTTTGATTTTTCATTTTTTTTTAGATGACTGAATAGGAATAATTTACACGAACAGAATTGTAGTGAGTGTTTTTTCTTAAAATTTTTTTTACTAACATGTCATTACTTCATTTTTTATACAGTTTATTCATGATTCTGGATGCATTAAATATTAGCAGGTTCTTTTAAAATGTTTCTTTTAACATAATGTTAGTTAACAATATATTACTAATGTTTATTTTTGCATTCTGTAGGTGGCTCTTTGGGTCTTCCTGGACATGGGATTCATAAGTGTTTTTCATTAATTTTTTTATTTATTAATGAAACAAAATGTTAGCTAACGTTTCATGTTTTACATTTTGTAGTTTATAGTTTTGTAATACCTTGGATGGATGTAAATTTTGGTAAATGAAATTTTTCTAACATTATTTCTTTAATGAAACATTATTGATGTTTCATTCTTTTCTTTTCTTAGTATAGATGGTCGATTTTTGAGAACTTTGGGTAAGTTCTGAAAAATGAATTTTAAACTTTAAAAAAACATCATTAATTTAGCTTTTTTTTTTTGTAGGGAACAACCCTTTTCTCTTTTTTAGGTTTTGGCAGTACCTTTAGAGTAAGGTTAGTTTGAATTATATTTTTGATTTTTTTTTAAAAAAATTCTTTTTCGTAATTACTAATCATTTTTTCTTTTTTTTTAAAGTTTTTTATTAGACACCGGAATTTTGGATTTATGATTTAAAGGATGGATAAATTTGTAACCATTTTGTACAATCTTTTTTTTTATTTATTATTGAAGTATTAAACGAAAATCTCTTTCTTTATATGGAAAATGAATTGTTTATTTGTTTTTCATCATTTTTTTTAAAAAAAAAATTCGTGAACTTTTTTTTTGCAATAAGCCAATAACAATTGTATCCGAAATAATCTAGCAATACAGTGTATTTTATAAAAAAAATTATTTTATTTTTTATAAATTAAAGTTTAAATAATTAAAAAACCATTACTTGTTACAACTAAAGTGTATCATGTATTACAACACAAAGTTTATGATTATAAATATTGGTACATTAATTTTTTAATATGAAATATTACTATATAATCTACTAATAAAAATATATGTAATTAACAGTTGACATATAGTATTCGATTTGTAAAATGTATTAATTTAGGTAATAAACATATTGTATCAATATTCAATTTGTAATTTGGAATTACTATCCTTATTTGTTTTTATGGTTTCACAATGTTTCAATCAATAAGAATGTGCGGCTGAAAAAATTGTTGAATCTGATTGGTAACGTATTGTAGCATTTATGTGCATGATACCAATTGATACATGTTGTGGCATATTATTGTATTATTTGTACACATTTAACTCTGGGCTCTGAAAATAAAATAACTACGTTATTCACTTAATTTGTTTTAATAATTTTCATTCATTATAACATTACTACACAAATATAACTAAAGTTACTGAAACCAACTCATTTATTTCGTAACTGTTAAGTGTGAAATCGTTAAAAAAGATATTCAAAAAAAGCCAAGAAATACTAGTATGGAAATTTTGAATAAAACATCCAAAGAAGAAGCAAATTTATGGAAAGTTGTTAATTGGAACATATATCAAGTAAATGCGATTTCACTTTATAATTTATCATTTTAAATATTATGATAAATAACCATTATATTATTATAATTTATCAAGAATCATGTTACAGTTTCTTCTATTGATTCTACTACTAAATCAGAAGAGATTGATGTTAGAGTAATCTATATGGATGAAATAGAAAAAAGAAAAGAAGTATATGGTATATGTGGAGAATGTAACGAACCTGCCACAGGAGAAAAATGGTGTCAACCTTGTAATGCAAAAAGGTTTAGGGAAAATTTTAAAAATTGGACTAGTGGAAATAAAGATATTGATGAATTAATACAACATTCACAACTTAATGCTGTACATTATAAAACATGTCTTGAATGGATACCTTATGAGAAATTTCAAAATGTCACTTATATTACCAGAGGAGGATTTGGTAAAATTTATTCAGCTGAATGGCCTGGAGGTTATATTGGTTATTGGGATATTGAAAATCAAAAATGGCACCGATTTACAAGTAAAAAAGTTGCATTAAAAAGCTTAGATAATTCTTCAGATATTAGTACTGATTTTTTAGATGAGGTAATTAAATAAAAAAAATTAATTTATTGTGGTATTTAAGTTTTCATATAATTTTCATTGGACATTTTTTATATTTAAATTATTAGATCAAATCTTATCTTCAGATTTATATTCGGAATATTGTGTTCTGTTATGGAATAACTCAAGATCCAAATACTAAAGATTATATGATGGTTTTATATTATTGTGAAAATGGAAATTTAAGAAATTTCTATTTAAATAATTCTAATGATAACACAAAACTTTATAGATTATTAAGAATTGTAAATGGACTGTTAAATATCCATAATGCTGGAAAAGTTCATAAAGACTTCCATTCAGGCAATATATTGGAAGGTGGGTCTTTTTATGTAAGTGATTTAGGAATGTGTCAACCAGCAAATAATAAAAACAAATCAGACAAAAAAAAAGGCGTTTATGGAGTATTACCTTATATGGCACCAGAAGTTTTACGTGGATATCAATATACAAAAGCATCTGATATTTATTCATTTGGAATAATTATGAATGAGTACCTTTCTGAAGAAATTCCTTTTAATGATATTCCTCATGATCATATTTTAGCTGTTAAAATATGTGAAGGACTTAGACCAAAAATTTTTGAAGATATTCCAAAATTTCTTGTAGATTTAATTTTGAAATGTTGGGATGCTAAAGCAGAAAATAGACCATCTGCTAAAGAATTGTACCAAATATTAAAGAAATGGAAGGAAACACATGACTATTATTCTCAAATGTGGGAATATGATAATAAAATTGGAGAAAAAAAATTGAAAAATAAATTAAATGAAAATAAGTCTGAAAGTATTAAAACTCATCCTCAAGCAATCTATACAAGCAGACTGTTAAATTTCAAAAATCTTCCAGAACCTGTAAATTCATCGGATTTATCATCATATCAAGTTAATTCGGGTAAATCTTTAATTTTAATTACGAAAAAATCTTATTCAAGTTTTAACGATATCAAATTTTTTTATAATAATAGATGATATCCCATCAGTATCAGCAAATATAAGTAAGTAAAATCATTAATACTTTTGTATTATAAATTATATTTTATTTTAACGTTATTTTATTGTTTAATTTATAGTTTCAGAATGCTTAGATTGTCAAATTTAGCAAATCAGGTAAAATGATTTATTGGAATGATTTATTATTTTATTAATAGTTTTTCATCTAATTCGTCTAATTTATTCAATTATTTCCAATAATAGATCTCGATGAAATTAATCAAGAAGAAGAAATTTGCATGATGAGTCTTAAATTAGTTACAGTAGGTTCTTTCGGGAATAGTCAGAATAAATTTAAAGATACTAGTTCTTATAAATAAAACTTTAGTATTATGTCTTGGTGGAAATTTTTATGGGTAAGATCAAATAGGCAAAAAAAAAGAAAAAGTTTATTATATATATTATTTATAGCATATATAGCTAGACGCTCAACTTTGATTGATATATATATATCAGAATGACATCATGATGAAAAAAAATTACGATAGAAAATCTTTAAGTTAGCTGGTTTATTAAACATCAAGAAAACTTATAATTAGTTGCAAACAAGCAAATAATTTTAAGTTTACTATTATCTTTCATTAAAAGTAATTTATTTTTATATTTATTATTACAGTAGTTTTTTTATCTGAATAAATTTTTAAATATAAAAATTTTTTTTATTTTTTTTTTAAAAACTAGTTATCTAAATTTTCAATTAATTCAGAATTATTTTTTTGAGGTGGGTTAAAAAAATCATATATTTTCTTTCATGAAACAGAAACTGCAATCGTATCCACAGTAATCACTCTAGAAAAACATTAGCATCTTTTATTTCTTTCCAATCCCTGTAAAAAAGCCAATCCGTTTTTATATTCCATCTTTTTTCCGTAAAAGGCTCATATTTCCGGAATTAATAACCTTATATCACGGAATTTATCGAATTATTTACATTTTCCGTGAATGGATCCGTGAAAGGCTCATTTTTACGGAATTTTTACAGAAATAACGGATAAAATTTTTTATAGGGAATACAACAAGTTTAATAGAACATATGATCAACAATGTTAAAGGACAAAAATAATTAAACTGACCGAAATATGATCTAGTTAAGAATTTTTAAGGAATAAAATTCGCAATTTTAATTTCCTCACACAATTGAGACCGAAAAAAATTTCAAATACCATTGAAAATTCAGGTTAGTTTTGTTATTCTATAATAAATTAATATAATAATTTCAATTTATAAAAAATATATATAAAGGAAAAAAAAATGAAATTGGTAACGAGCTTCTCTATAATATATAATTCTAATAGCTTTAAAAATTTTATTAAAAGTATGCCTAAAAGTATGCCTCGATCAATGATTGATCAAGTTGATTAATCACATGATCGATTACATATAACAGGGTCGAATTTGTTCGATCGGATCAATTAAAATCACTACTCTAATCCCATCCATACTATTACACCTAGGTACAGTACATTTTTCACCGGTAATTCCGGTAAAATAGCGTGTCTTGCTACACTTAAAACTTTATAATCCTAATACTTTATAATTATGAGAACAAATAATCACACTGTTGGTCGGTCAAAGTAAGGTTCTTGACTGGTTATAACCGACTGATGCGTGTCATGAAACATTATTTTCAACTTCGCTTTCTTCTAGCATTTATCATCAACCCGAAGAAGAATAAATGTTGTCATTAATAACTCACAAAAATTATAAGTTTCTAAATTTTTTAATTTTACTATGTTTATTAAACCTTGTACGAACAAAGATTACGAAGATTAACAGTAATATGTCGCAATGTGAACTACTATAAAGTGTTGATATAACAAATGGCATTACAAATCATCTGCACCAAATATTTTTCCAACGCATGAATATCGTCTTCAAAAATCTTTTTTATGATTAAAATCAGTATAATTATAAAATAAATAAGAGTATTAATATATTCTATGTAGATTATTAATAAAATACACCTAAATACCTTTTCCTTTAGCAGGATAACTTTCTAAATTATGACCAGTAATAACATGATTTCCTTCACTCAAAATTTTTTTTGTGGTTAAATTTAAAAAGCGTGAATTTATTCGATCCGGATGAAAACCGTCATCCGGGGTACACAAAAAAAGATCCGGATTGGATTTATAACTGATCGGCAATAATTCCGGCCAGAATTACAAATTTGTGTAATATTGCAAATTTTCGTGCCACTATGCTTAGCCAATAAAAATATAAAAATTTTTTACCCGGTGGCTAAACTATTTTTCCTGTATCACGTGATATTAATTTCGGCCAGAATTACAATTTGGCCAAAATTATCTAAGACTGCGAAATTTTCATAATTTAATACTTCAGTTTTTTTTAAAACAATTTCATATTATTTCAGCATTGTCTCAGACTATTGTTTAACATTTTTTTATGAATTAATTAATTATGAAATTTTGGATAAACAAGATATTTTATTTATAGCTAAAGATTACTATAGATAGATGTGTTGATTTAGTAAGGCAATTTTTAAAATGTTAAAATGTGGTTTGTTTCTTCTTTCAAAAATCAAAGAATCATTTGAATCACATTATATAACACTAAGGTTTTAATTTTTAAAAAAGTTGTTATAATTATATAAATTTTATAATATCTCAATTTTTTTGTAATTTGATCTGATTAATTTTTCGGTTGGCCGAAATGTGATGTTTGTGTTTTCACTTTTCTTTAATGAAAAAAAATATATATTTATTTCTATGAATAATTTGTAAAACCCTTAATTATATAAAGTTACGGTGCTATGCAAAAAAAAAATATATAATAAAGATTCATCCAGATTCCGATTTAAACCGAATATTTTTCATCCGGATTATAATCCGAATGAAACCGCAAAATCCGGATATCCGAAAAAAAAAATTATCCAGATCGATCCGGATCAATCCGGATATGGATCAAAGCACTAATTCGAATCATTCGATATTCCTCACCTCAAGTCATAAATTGTCAAAAATATCAAAAATGGTATTCATAACCTTTCTTAAGGTATTAAGTAAATTTATAGAGCAGTCAAAATTACCTATAAGTCATGATTTTGAAAGCTATACGAAACTTATATTAAGTTTTATTTTTTTTAAAAAATTTTTCCGTAACATGACGTCATTTTATTATTGAATTCGGGGGTAAATCACCCGGGTGAGAAATAAATTTTTTCATTTAAAAATATGGGAGTTAATTTTTTCTTAAAATCGATGCAATTTATTTATTTTATGTTTTTTTTTATATTTTCTAATTGAAATATCAAACGAAAATCTCTTTATTTATATGACCACCTAAATAGTAAATTATTTATTTGTTTTTCAAATTTTAAGACTTATTTTTTTAAAAAAAAAAAAAATTCGGGAATTTTTTTTTTCGTGAAATTACAATGACAATTGTATCCGCAATAAATCTGGCGATTTATACCTTAATAATTATTTTATTTTTTACTAAATTAGTTTAAAACTATTACATATTACAATTGAAAGTACATCGACAGCAAAAAGTTACTTTTATGATTATAAATATTGGTAATTTTTTAATAAGAAATATATATGTATCATCTACTAATTTTATATAATACCAGATAATTTAATAAAAAATTGGATCAAAATGAACAATATTTTGATGATTAGGTTTCACGATGTTTCAGTTAGGTAATGACAATAAAATGTGCGACTGACAAAATTGTTGAATCTGATTGGTATATATTGTAGCCTCAGGATATGCATGATACATGTTGTGCATATTTTTGTATACATTTCGCTCTATAAAATAACTTTACGTTCACTAAATTTGTTTTAATAATTTTCAGTACTATACATATAACTAAAATTACTGTAATTAACATTTATTTCGTAATTATTGATAAGTATAGAATCGTTAAAAAAGATATTCAAAAAAAAGTCAAGAAATACTAATATGGAAATTTTGAATAAAACATCCAAAGAAAAACCAAGAAATTTATGGAAAGATGTTGATTATGATAAATATCAGGTAAATGCAATTTCACTTTATAATTTAAATATTATGATTTAAATAATAAATAAGATATATTTTAATCATTTATTTAGGGTCATGTTACTGTTTCTTCTATTAATTCTGCCACTAAATCAGAAGAGATTGATGATAGTGTAATTTATATGGATGATATAGAAAAAAGAAAAGAAGTATATGGTATATGTGGAGAATGTAATGAACCTGGTACAGGAGAATATTGGTGTCAACCTTGTAATGCAAAAAGATTTGAAGAAAACTTTAAAAATTGGACTAGTGGAAATAAAGATATTGATGAATTAATACAACATTCACAACTTAATGCTGTAGAATATACAAAATGTCTTGAATGGATACCTTTTGAAGAATTTCAGAATGTCACTTATATTACCAGAGGAGGCTTTGGTAAAATTTATTCAGCCGAATGGCCTGCAGGATGTATTAGATATTGGGATATTGAAAATCAAAAATGGTTTAGAAGAACAAATTATAAAGCTGCATTAAAAAGCTTGGATAATTCTTCTGAAATTAGTAAAGATTTTTTAAATGAGGTAACTTATCATGTTATATTTAAATCGACATTATTGATATTATAATTTTTATTAAATTTGTTTTATTTAAAAAAAATTTTAATTATTAGATCAAATCTTATCTTCAGATTTATATTTGGAGTATTGTTTACTGCTATGGAATAACTCAAGATCCAAATACAAAAGATTATATGATGGTTTTAAAATATTGTAAGAATGGAAATTTAAGAAATTTCTATTTAAATAATTCTAATGATAAAATAAAACTTCTTAGATTATTAAAAATTGCAATTGGACTGTTAAATATTCATAATGCTGGAAAAGTTCATAAAGACTTTCATTCAGGTAATATATTGGGAGATGAGAATATGTATATAAGTGATTTAGGAATGTGTCAACCAGCAAATAATGAAGAAAAATCAGATAAAAAAGAAGGAGTTTATGGAGTATTACCTTATATGGCACCAGAAGTTTTACGTGGATATCAATATACGAAAGCAGCTGATATTTATTCATTTGGAATAATTATGAATGAATTCCTTTCTGAAGAAATTCCTTTTAATGATATTCCTCATGATCATATTTTAGCTATTAAAATATGTAAAGGACTTAGACCAAAAATTTCTGAACATATTCCAAAATTTCTTGTAGAATTAATTATGAAATGTTGGGATGCTAAAGCAGAAAATAGACCATCTACTAAAGAATTGTATCAAATATTAAAGAAATGGGATGAAACAGAATTAGATGATGATGAAATTTATTCTCAAATGAGTGAATATGAAAAAATTGGAGAAAAAAAATTTAAAAACAGATCAAATGAAAATAAGTCTGAAAGTATTAAAACTCATCCTCAAGCAATCTATACCAGTAGACTTTTGAGTTTTAAAAATCTTCCAGAACCTGTAAATTCATCAGATTTAACATCTTTTCAAGTTAATTCAGGTAAATCTTCAATTTTAATTACGAAAAAATCTTATTCAAGTTTTAACAATATCAAATTTTTTTTTTTAATAATAGATGATATCCTATCAGTATCAACAAATCTAAGTAAGTATAACCATTATTACTCTTTTTATTATAAATTTATATTTTAACATTATTTTATTGTTTATTTTATAGTTTCAGATTGCTTTGATGTTCAACTTAGCGAATCAGGTAAAATAAAGTAATTTATTATTTTATCAATAGTTTCTCATTTAATTCGTCTAATTTTATTTAATATTACTAACAATAGATCTCAATGAAATTAATCAAGAAGAAGATAATTTGAGTGATGAGACTTAAGCTTTTTCGGGAATAGTCAGAATATTAATTAATAAATTTAAAAATAATATTTAAAAATTTTTATTTAACTTAGTTTTTATTTTTATTTACTTTAGTATTATATCTTAGTGGAAATTTTTATGGCAGAATCAAATAAGCAAAAAGAAAAAAAATAAATAGTATAAAATATCTTAGGGTCTTATGTTAATAAGAGACGCTCAACTTTGATTACAAACGTTAGAAAGCGTTAAATCCTTGACAAATATAGTCATTCTGATATCATGATAAATAATTAATAGAATATCTTAGGTTAGTTTATCTATTGTAATCAAACAAGTAATTTTAAATTCGTTATTAACTTTATATTTTAAAAGTGATTTATTTTTATATTTATTATTAACCTTTTTTTTGTCAGAATAAGTTTTTAAATAAAGTTATTTAAAACTTTAATTATCTATCTAAAATTATTTTTGAGGTGGATTAAAATAAATCGTAATTATTCTTTCATGTGCAATCGGTATCCGCAGTAATCACCTCGGAAGAATATAAATTCATTCATTTATTTTTTATTTCCAATACAATAAGTTTAATATGATAGAATATATGTTCGCAATATTAAAGGACAAAAATATAAAATTGATCGAAACTCGGCCTAATAAGAATTTTACCTCTCCTACACTAGTTTATCTAATTGATTATTAATTAACTTACTGAGTATTGAATTATATATATAGATCACGCCATTCACGGACTATCGGATCAAAATTAATAACTACAAACAAAGCAAGAAGTGTTTGTTGATTGATATATTTTTTTTATAAATGTCACTTACTAATTTTGCAATTGGAAAAAATATTTTTAATCGAAACGATAAAAAACTATTTATTACAGGTATGTAATGAGTTTTACTTTCACAGAAGAAAAATACCTGTGTAATATTAAATCAATTTGGAATAAAATATAATTATATACTAATTTTTTTTTCAAAAAAGGGTAGTATAATAAATTTAGAAATATAATACTAATAATTTTAAACGATATTAACGATATTAAGATTCACGAAAGTCAAGACATTGATGTACTTTATCAATGTATTCTAAACTATTATTATCTGATAGATTAATTTATATTTCAAGTTATTATTAATACATATACCGTAACATACCTCGTCTCGCATCAAATGAATTTATTGAAAATAATAATTTATTGAAGATTTTGAAATCAAAGAACTCGATATTCTGCTCGTAAAAATTACTTTTGAACGAGATTTTTTACAGAATTTTGGAGTTTCTTATTTCATTCTTTTTTTTTTAATCTTAATTTTTGAAAGCATTCCGATAACATTGGACTTTTTAAAGAATTTCAACATCTTTTCATTAAATTGACAAAAAAAAAAAAAAAAAAAAAAAAAAATATTTTGGTTTCATTTATAATTTCAATCCAATTTCACTCAATTATCTTATAAATAAGATAAAATTATTATGTTCATTAAACTTGTTGTAAGTTCCCAAATAATCATATCTATATGTGAGATTTAACGAAATATAATATTATTTGAAAAAGTATCACTTGTTAGGTTGTGATAATTCTAATATACATTTAATGATTTAAATTTGTATGATTATTTACCAATCAAATGTTGACTATAATTGTAAAAATTCATCCATAATACGATTTCCACTGGTTAATAACTGGTTAATATTTGTAGTATAATTTTTAATTAATAATGTTCTTTGCAATCTTATTCTTACATTATGATTGACTTGTAATTCCATAAATAATATTCGTTGTTAACAATACTCAAAGCCAATAAAATTAAATGAACTTTTTATTTAAAGTTAATTCTACTCATTCAAAAGAAATTCGATAACAACCTGTACTATATTCAAATAAATATAGTGATTTAAAGTCTGTAAAAATTTTATGAGTATATTTCCTTAATAAATATTATTCATAAATTTTACTCATGTTCAAATACACCAAAAGCATCAATTTACGCATTATTATATGAAGTAGATTACAAAAATTGATTATATAATCTTGTTTAAAAGTGAAATAATATGAAATTTTATAAATTCTTTATAGAAAATACATATCAACCAATTTATGTGGTTATACTAAAAATGTTAATTAGAATAACTTCTTTGATTTAAACCTTAAAAATATGTGGAAAAAAAAAATTCAATAGTACTATTCTTGCAAATATTGTAAAATAAAAAAAATTGTAAGTGTATACTTATATTTTATATTGTATATAAAATAAATAAATATATCGGTCATTAAAATTCCACATATTCCTAAAAGACTGAACAATAACATTAAATAATAATCATTAAATAATATCTTTCCAATTCTTAGCAAATCAAAAATAAACTAATGTACCACCTAGTTTGAAACATCCATAAAAACATTTCTTCTATTTTACTACTTACTAGCTTTGATTCAATTTGTCAATTTTATTATATTTCGTATAACAATTATTGGTGAAAAAAATAATGAGAAAATGAACTATATCAAGAAAAACAAAAAGAGTGTCGTTTCATCCATGAATTTGAAATATATAATTAAATGTTCATTAAATAAAATTTGTATTGTTGATCTAACAAAATAATTTTAGACTTTTTTCGACCCCTAATCGAAATCGCTATAATCGATCCTAATACTCGTTCCTAGAATCTAGTTTAAAACCCCATAAAGATAGGATTACATGTTTTGGCAATATAAAAGGGTTCATTAAGTTTTATTGAGACCTGCCCGAATAATCGATCACTATATTGAATCTCAAAAAAAAAAATTAATAAAAATTCGTGTGTTGTGATAACACGTGACATAAATCTCACTTTCCCGGGACTTTCATCGATTAGTCGTCTTAATCGGTTAGTTACTCGATTAACGTTAAACTAATTTAACCGAGCCGGAAATAATGAAATCCTTACATAAAAAGTTCGATAAACAAAATTTATCCGATGTAGAGAGGCTTACTGCTTTAAACATCTAAATCAATTCTAGCCTGTCATACATTGTACATAATGTGTTAAATAACGTCATTATCACATAATCTTGAAAAACTTGTCTATTTCAAGATTGATGTCAATTATTCTCTTAGAGATATCCCACCTAATGTCCTATAAAATTGTCGCATATAATCACATTCTCACCTTTGTACAGTACAATCACTTTTGATTTCAGGCGTATTTTAATATAAACAAAAACATTCATTTTTTTTTTTTTTTGTAATTAGGGTTAGTGATCGTCACGCTTTTGTTCGGCATTTCCAAATGCATCATACAAAAGCAGTTACACAGAATTTTTTTTAAAATAAAGGTTAGTATTGATTTGAAATTTCTAACTTATCCATGAATTGTTTCTCTGATTTTTTGTTATTCAATAATGGGAAATCGTTATATTGATGATGATGATATATATAATTTCGAAGAAAATGAAGCATTATCATGGAGACAACCGAATCAAAGAGAAGAGTATGTTATAAATGATCTTCCGGAATATTTTTTTTTTTTTCTTTTTTTTTTAAAAAAAAAATTTAAATTTTTATCTTTTCTTTTATAGCAAAAACGTTTACACAAATAATGAACGGAATCCACCAACTCAAAAAAAATTTGATATTTTGACTGAATTTGATCCGGTTAATACGACTAATAAAAATCGGTTGGTAATTTTTATTAAAATTAATCATTTTATTTTCGTAAATTATCTCTTTTAATTATGAAAAATCAGTTATAGTGAAGACGTATTTTTTGGCGAAGAAAAAGAAGCATTAAACTGGAAAAAACAATATGGAGATGTTTCTCTGATGTATATACATATAATATTGATTGTTTAAATTTAATGTTTTTTTATCTTTCATTCTTCTCATAAAAAAAAAATTTTTTTTTTCTTTATAACCATTATAGAGAAGACGATATTAATAATAACGAAAAAAAGGATGCACAGTCTCAAACAAGAGAAGAGATTATAGATGATCTTGATCGGTTAGTAAATTTTTTCTTACTTTTTTTTTTTTAACTTGATAAAAAGTGATAATAGTAAGATTTATATTTATTATTTCATTATGACCTTGTGGGTACTCATTATTAGCGAAAGTGATGGCACAAATTTATATGAAGACATTGAAGCTATATGGCGACTACCGGTTAAAAAAGAAGAGTATACAGCCTATTTTAGTTCAACTGATACATATAATATATCTGAAAGCGTTCGGTTAGTTATTTGTTTTTTTTTTCTTGTTTTCGCAGAAAATAAATTAGTTTTCTCATTTCATATATGGTGTTTCCTAAAAGGCATAATAAAAACGATGATAAAGGTGATAAACATAAACAAGATTTAAGTGAGTTTGATCCATTTAATAAATCCGACAGGATCCGGTTGGTATTTCTTTTTTTTATTAGTTTTCCTTTTTTTTCCTGACATGTTAAAATTATACTCATCTATTTACATATTCTTTTGCTTTGATAACTTGTTATCACAATAGAGAAACCCGCCATAATAATAACGGTGATGTACAAAATATAAATTTACTTGATGACGAAGAGAGTACATTAGCATGGAATAATCAAATAGTAAAGTATGTAAATTATTTTCTAGTCAATATACTTGAACGTATTGTTTTATTAATTTAATAATTAAATTTTTTTTTTTCAAATTATTTTTTCTTCAAAAATCATTATAAAGAAAAAATAATGAACCCGAGGATGAAAAAGAATTAACATGGAAGCCTCAGAATCAAAAAATAGAAGTGTATGCAATATATTTGAACTCATTATTACAATCTTTATTATTTGATGATGAAATTTTCATTCTAAATTGTATTTTCTTTTGAAAGTCATTTTAATGGAAATGGAAATATTGAGCACGAAAAGAAAGAAATATTATTACCGAAACAACAAACTCAAAAAATAAATGAACTCATTATTGATTTTGATCCATTTAATGAATCTGTCAGGGATCGGTTGGTATTTCTTTTTCTTTCTTTCTTTCTTTTTTTTTTTTTTTTTTTTTTTTTTATAATAAATTTTTTTTTCATTTTTCATAATCGTCTTATTTTCTTTTCTTTTCAAAGAGGAGAGAATATAGCCAATTCCAGTTCAATTAATAATACATTTGATATATCTGTTTGGTTGGTTTTTTTTTCTTTTTCGACTACACAGAAAAATTATATACTGATTTTCTCTTTAATTCATTAGGGAAAGTTTCTACGACAAAAAAAATGATTCAGTTGATAATAAAACTCTAGGCGAAATACCTGTTCCAGTAAGGAAACATGCACAGACTCAAAAAAAGGGGGAGATTATAATTGAGTTTGATCCATTGAGTATATTAGACACGATTCGGTTGGTATTTTTATTTTGTTTTATTTATTTTTTTTTTTTTGATGTCAAATTTATTATTTTTCATTTTATTTATACAATTTCTTTTTGTTTTATTAGAGAAACAAACCATAATAAAAGCGATAATAAAGATGATATAAATTTACATGATGACGATGAGATGGATGCATTAGAATGGAGGCAGCCTATAAAAAAAAGCGAAGAGTATGTAAATTATCTTTTAGTCAAAATACCTGATCGTATATTGTTATTTTTTTTTCCGGGTTAGTAAAATAATTCTAATTGTTTTTCTTTGAAAATTTGAAAGACATCATAGTGGAAATGATGATGCAAATAATGAATTCGAAAAGAAAGAAACTTCACCAAAGAAACAACATAGTCATGATGAGATAGTGAATGAGTTTGATCCATTTAATACATCCGATGAGAATCGGTTGGTTTGAAATTAGTATTATAATACTTTTCATTTTCATAACTTTTTTTTCTTTAATTAATATGAATCTCATTATAATTAAAAATAGTTATGTAAATATGCAAGTTAGTAAAGAGAAACCTGTAATATCGTGGAGAGATAATGATCAAGTAGATGATGGTCCTACGCGAAACAATAATCCTGACGCAACGTGGGTGGTAAATAATAATTAATTTATAAAATTCTTCTCTTTGTGTTATAGTCTTTTGGTTTTTCTTGAAATAAGATTTTTATAAAATTTTAAAGGGTCCTCCACAATTTAGTTCGCTTGAGATTCTTGGTGAGAAAAAGTCGCATTTAAAACGTATTGAGTCAAACACATATACGCATATGAATTATAAAAAGTATGAAGATGTAAGTACGCATGCTTTATTATGAACATATTATTGTCAAATTTCATCAATGATTTTAAATTATAGAAAATTGAAATAGAAATATGGGGATCATATGAAAATATTGTGGAAGCTAAAAATCAATTGAATGAACATGTTCAAAGTTTGTTAGGAGGGAGAGGGTACGATCAAAGTAGAAAATATGATAAAAGGAATAGACAAGAATTTTATTCGGAACCTGTTCCTGTTAATAACAAGCAGGAGCTTGAGTTGAAACGCAAAAAAGAACAAGAACTTGAGATAAAACGTCAAAAAGAACAGGAACTTGAGTTGAAACGTAGAGAAGAAAACGAGCTTGAGGTAAAACGTAAAGAATCGGAGCTAGAGTTAAAACGTAAAGAATTGGAGCTAGAGTTAAAACGTAAAGAAGAACTTGAATTTGAGTTAAAACGTGAAGAAGAACTGGATCTTGAGTTAAAACGTAGAGAAGAACTGGAACGTAAAGAAGAACTGGAGCTTGAGTTGAAACGTAGAGAAGAACTGGAACGTAAAGAAGAACTGAAGCTTGAGTTGAAACGTAAAGAAGAGCAGGAACTTGAACGTAAAAAAGAACAGGAGCTCGAATTAAAACGTAAAGAAGAACAGGAGCGTGAAGAAGAAATTTATTTACAACGCCCAGGTTATTCGCAAAGGTTCCCTTTCAATGAGTTCTTTGTCTTTCCTACAACCGATCTTCATATATCTCGATTTCTTGGAACAAAAGATGAAATTTTGAACCCAGTACGTACTAAATATAGGTGCCATATTTGGCATGATTCAACTCTACCAGGTTCAAATGTAAGTATGATTCATTTAATATTCAATTTCTAAATTTTAACCAAATATGTCTAATTATTATAATTTTTCTTTTCTTAGATAATAAAAATTGTTGGTAGTTCAAGGGAATCTGTAGATATAGCAACAACGCGGGTCAAGAATTTGTTCATTAAAACACTTGCAGTATGAAATATAGTTTTCTTGGTCATTTCAAATTTACCACTTATTTATTCTAAATTAACGAATGTATTTTTCTTTTAGTCTAGATCTATTCCTCATGCAACGCAAGTAGCAGATAGTCTCTTAGGAGTTCATCATATTGTAGAACAACCGCATAAGCCTTGTGAGATTAGAATAGTGGATCCATCAGCTCGTTTCTATCTATACTATTTACCATTTTATGAACCTAAAGTGAAACTTATTAAACCATTTTACATGCCATCAGATTTATATCTTGAGTTTTTTCATGAGTAAGCTGTTTTTTTATTAATAGTTGTAATCCAGACTTTATTAGATAATAACACATTTAATTTCAATTAACATCAGGATTCGGGAGTCAAATCTCAAAAGGATCGAGGACTCTCTTCTTAGAGCTTTGGAAACTGTCCATTTATTAGATGAAGAAATCAAAATGCGTGTTAGGTACAGTTTATGTGTATAATATATTATGTGTTCATAAAGTTTATTTCTTATCAAAATTATTCGCATATACAGATTTGGTCATGTGTGTTTCACGCGTATCCCTTTAACTAAAGATTTCAATAACGATGCAACATTAACTATTAATGAACTGAATGAAAAGGTTCTGAAAAAAACTCGTACAGAATCTAAATTTGCTACACGGTAATCATTTATAATTAATTACTATTAAGTTATCATAGTTTTATTAGAAATTTAAGAATTTTTTTTTTTTTTCTTAGAATTGCCACTGAAGAAAGTCAATTGATTGGGTTAATTGAGGTTCTTTCCGGTAATGATCTAGGATGGTTTGGTTCCCCGAATCGAGAATTTAAGATTCACGCAACTCGTAAAACAAATGATAAAGAGTGGCCGTGTGCTTTTGATGTGGAGCTTAGGAATGGTAATGAAAGTAAACATAAGAAGTATGATGGGAAGATCGGATTATGGAGCGCCATCATACATGATAGAAACGTATTAGACATTAATATGTCATGTTTGGCTAAGTTAGTACTATATATATAATATTAAGTAACATTGTTTTTTATAGACATTTTAAATTTATTCATTTTAAAACAACAATAGTGAATATTCATGGAAGCTTCAAATCAAAACAGCAAAACGTCTTTTTAATACTCCCCCTCAAGAAAATTTTATTAATGGATTAGAAATTTGGTAATTAATGACTTTTGTAATGCTAGAGCAAAAATTATTTACTAATTAAGAAATACTAATTAATTTTTATGAATAATTATATAGCCCACAAGGTCGTTTGATTTATTCAAACACTAAAGACATAAATGTAGTTTCTGTATATGAGAAAACAAAATGGAAGTACCAGTGGAATAGTGATTACATTGTAGAAATTGTTAAATACGAATTCTGGGAAAAATTATCAAAATATAACGATATTCAAGGGCTGCCAGTTTATTTGAGAGAAGAACCATTTGTCGTTTCCTATGGAGTAAATGTAAGTAAAATATTTTAAGTTATTATTTTCTAATTAATGAATTCTTATTTCAATTTTATTCTTAATATATAGTTTTACAAAAAGTCTTGGGACAATAACTTTGCAAATAATCTTGACTTGGACGTTGGAGAAGCTCCTGAATGGCATCCTCAAGATATTATGGATGATCTTACGGAGAAAGGAAAAACAGAGGGTGTTGATGGTTTGATGAATGATATTAATACTTTCTTGAGTGTATTAGAAAGTAAAATTCCAACGCCAGCTGAGCATGAGTTATATGATACATAGTAAGTGATTTCTCGTACAAAAAATTTTTTTTATTTATCAGAATTTTAAAATTGTAATCACTCACGTAATATATTCTCAGGATTCAATTAGTCATAATGCTTATAAAGGTGAATTCATATAGTTCATTCAATATCTTGTTAGTAAACATATATAATATGATATTAGCAATGCATATAATATGATATTATTATATCGTATTACCATAAATTGTAAATTGGAACAATATTTATATATATATATATATTTTTAACTTATTAGATCCTTTCTAGATTCTTTTTTTTTAGATTTTTAAACAAGACTTTTTAAGCATTTCAAAGCCATTATATTTCTTTTTTCGTCATAATAATTTGTACAAAAAGAAAAAAATTGTATTCATTATTTACATCAAATTTAAGAATAAAATTAACTGAAAAATAATGTACAAATTTGTTATGAATTTAAATTTCGGAATTTATCAAATACTTAATTCAATGGGTCTAACGAGAAGCTGAATTATTACTACAAAACATAGAGGCGTAGATGCTGAATATAAATGACAGAATATGTTCAAGTTAAGGGAAGTGTGAATGAGGAAAAGCAAATTATATAGGGTTCCTAAGTCCTAACCACGAAATTTCCTAAATGGAACGAGACAAAGAAGTAACAGTGAAGGATAGATAAAGATGAGATACAAAATTTCTTATTAACAATTAATTGTTTCGCTAAAAAGAATCATTTCTTATTATATTTTCATCATTACATGGAATTATTATTATAATTTTTTTTTCTATGAAGTTTAAATCAAATAATTATTTAATTACTAGATTCATCAGCGAGATACTACATACAAAAGTTCATGAATCTGCAAAAGGAGAAATAGGGATACTCTGAATTGCTAGAGATGCTATTCCTCTTGTTTTATATTTTCTTATATTCTTTTTTTTTTCCTTTCCTTATTGAAAATCATCGAGAAAAACCCGAGGGTTATAGCTTTCTCAACGACGTAGACATGAAAATATACATCTATATAATAAAGCATCGTATGATCACGATATAACCTAACTAATTATATGTCTAATACACAAAAATAAAATTTTTGTATGATAAAATTATGCTAAAAAATAACAAAAAAGATTAAAAACCTAAACAAATCTAACAATTGATAATCAGCTATCATTATTTTCAGAAACTTCTATATACACATCCAAAAACATCCTATTATAGATTCTTTTTTTTAATTATAAAATGAAAAAAAAAATAAGTAATTGTTCACTTAAAATTGATGGTAATTCTATCTCAATCATTTATCAAATAATAATATAAAGGGGAATCAATTTAGAGAACGTTTTTAATTTAAAAATAATTTAATTTTTAATCTTAACTTTCAAAAATCTTTTGAGTTTTCCTCTCATTTCAAAATTATTTATTAATTTTCTTATCTTTTTATTGAGAAATCATGGTTGTCAAAATTTTAAAGATTGTATTTAAAATAATTATATATAAATTATATCTTTAACTAAAAATTTATTTTATGTAATTCAAATTATTATGGGTTAAAAATCAAAACATCCGAGAAATTTATAGTAATTTATGTTAGTTCATATGAATTACTAAATTGTAACAAATAAATTTCTTCTATTAATTCAATTGGATATCTTTGAGAAAGCTTTTACTACAAAAATTTGCTTCTTGGTTTTTTTTTTTGAAAGAAAATCAAAATGTGATAAAATAATATTGAATAATTAAGTATTGATCAAGAAAATAGGTAAGGGCTGAAAGGTTAATTAATTTGAAATAGAATATCTTAATTCTCAACGTTGCCTTTTCTATTGCTGTTAATGTTTTCCTGTCCTTAGTAGATTTTGCAAGTTACGAAACATTTTTACTAAAAATAACCTTAATCTGCTGTGGCTGGCACGCATTTTACAATATTACCTATTCAAGCTTCTTTCTTCCTTATCCACTAATGCTGGGAATTCATCCTCATCATTTCTGGCGGTGAAGCTTGGTTGTGGTGGTGGTTTTGATAGGACTGTGCATCGGGAAGAACATTATCTACACGTGTCTTTTGCTAAAATAAAATAAAAAATTAGAAAGATCTTTAATCTCAAACTATGCATCTCGGATAAAGATACTCACAGATTTGGAAATATCATCGTGATAAATTTGAGGGTGACAAGAAATGTCATCATGCAAGAGATAGTAATCATCTATCTTATTCTGTTTAGGGGAGATCTGGTCGTCCTAAAAATTAAAAAAACAATATGATTCGTTCTGATGATTCACGATTATCTTAAAAAGAGTCCATCAGCACCTTTTTTGTTCCTAACGTTATATTATCATTCATGATTTAATCACATAATTTTCAGCGAACGTCTTTATCTTCATTACGTGAAAATTCTCTATTCAGGCCACTGGAACGCAGAACAATTCATTTAAAAAAACGCAAATTTAACAATACTTGCAAAAGAATTGTTAATGAAAAATGTAAAGCAAAAGAAGTGCTGAATAAATAGCTATCCTTTAGACTAGTCCTTCTTTATGTTATCCATTACTTTCTGCAGATTCTTTTACTCTGAATTCTTCGGTTAATATTCTGTCATACTAATGCATGACCAGTTCTCAGACGCGAAATCATTGAAAAAATGCTTTGAGATTTTTGTGGTCATGCTTGTATACGCAAAAAGAAAATGTTTCGTAATGAAGTTGAAATACCAAATTTTGGATTTACAATATGTATAACAAAATCAGACGATGCTCTAAACCACAAAAAATTGTCTAATTATCCTAATGCGAATTTCTTTCACTTCCGCACCACACCTTAAAGATTGCCAGGTTCCGCCTTCTTGAAGAAATTTAGTTTTAATACAAAAATAACAATACTTATGCCCACAGTTCGTTTCATATGGATTGTGAACCTTAGACGAGACGTGCCCAATTTCCATGAAGAGGCAAAACTTCGATTTTAAATCACCCTACATAAAAGATTGTGTATAACGATAAATTGCATATTTATATTGTGAAGTTGAATTTTTTAGTTAATTTATCATCAGTTCTTTTTCTTTTATCATACGCCATGTGTTAGTGTATTAATTACGATAAATTCAAATGCTCTTTATTACAAATAACTCTAGCTAATCAGAAATGATAGATGCTATCAAAGAGTTAGGGAGTATGCGGATCCTAGGCATTTAATGTGAGTCCCAGCATCAAAGTTATTTCTTTGCTCTCTTAAGCTTTTTACACCTAATTTGTTTTATCATTATTGCTAACTACGAGATTCATACCAAAAAACTCTTTTTTCAAACTAGATCTTTAAAATAAATTATTCTACCCATATCTACAGAATTCTAGCCTAACTATATCACTCTCACCCGCACAGACTATATATGTAAATAATACTTCTCTCAAGAAAACTTCTTGCAGATAAATGGATTCACTAACTGGGAGTAATACCTTTTATAGAATTTGCAGTGGGTCTAAGATCTTTGGAGAAAAATTACATTATCCGTACCAAAGGGAACAATATTGATTTAATGAGTAGCAGATGATTTAGATACCCAACATTTATTGGATTTATTTAAGGCATTAATATGGGACTTGGGTTTATGTGTTTCATGTAATCATTTCTTCAGTACTATACTAAATATATAAAAGATGATTAAAAAAATTTTTTAGATTAATATTGCAATAAACATTAAGAATTGAGTATAGTTTTAAATTCAAATCAATGAGAAAAATAGTTTATTTAAAAAATCAACAGATTCATATTATTATTATTATTATATATATATATACATCTGTTTCCTTGAAATTTTTTCTAAGTTGAAATTCTCAAAGTTAATCCATAAATTACAAACAATTAGAATAACTGAAAGGACAATCACAATTTTCAATTTTTATAAGGAAAAATTTTAATTGAGAAAAATGTTTTATTTTAAAGATTTTTCTAAATTTTAATTATTTAAAAATATTTTAGTATCAAAACTTAAAAATAATTGTAAATTACATAATTTTATTTAATGAAAATACTACCTATAATTACATTGTAAAATAAAGAAGAGTACTAAGATATCACAAACAATTTGATTTTTTTTTTTTTTTATAACTAATTTTTAGGATTATTAGAATTATTGTTTTCATCTAATTGAAAATCATATAGCAGTTGTTGATTTTGTTCTATAGGATTAAAGTCCATATTATAATATGATAATAAACCATTTTCAATAAAATTATCTTCTAAATTGATTGCTTCATCAGGTATTTGAGATGTTAATGTAGTCAAATAATCAATATTACCATCTTCATCAGTAGGAGTTTCAATTTCAGACAAGTCAATTGGAGTTAAACCCAAGAAATCAGTATCATTAATTTGCTCAGTTAATGAAGGTGTAATTGGCTGGGAAGGTAAGATATTAGGATTGTCAAACTGTTCATTATTAATAGTCAAAGAAGTTGGTGATACAGAGTTATTAATATCTAAGGATGGGAAATCAGCTTCATCAGAATTTTCAAGTAATAATTTTCGTTTCTTTGATAAACTAATAGTTGTCTTTTTATCAGTATGATATAATGAAGCAAGAAATTTTAAAAGTTTATTAAGAGTATTTTGTTGATTAAGATATTTATTATGTACTGAAATAATTTCCTGTAATAGGATTTGATTATCTCTTTGAATATTCTTTAAATTTGCATGTAAAGTTGTCTGATATTTTTTAATTGAATCGATTTCATATAATATATAATTTATATCTTTTCTACTAGATTCTTCTACATTATGTGTTGGAATAGTTTCTTGCCATTGAACTTGATCATTTCTTTGAATATACTTCAAAGTTGCATTAATAGTTGCCTGATATTTTTTAATTAAATCAATTTCATTTAATAAACAATTTATATCCACATTACTTGGCTCTTGTTCTTTTATATTTTCATTACCATTCCCTTCCTTGTGAGTACTTGGCTCTTGTTCTTTTATACTTTCATTATCATTTCCTTTCCTGCGAGTAATATAGCATAAGAGTTCTGGTTGATTACAAAGAAAATTTTTATGACCAAATTCCCATTGTTCAGATTGTTCATCAGATTGAAGTACTCCTTGTTGAAGGTGTGGTATTTTATGAAATCCATACATGTTTAATTGTCTAACAAAACTGCTAAAGTTATTATGCTTAAAAAATTTAGGAAGAATTTCTTTTGCAAATTCTTGAGGATTTTTTACAGTAAAAGAATTACCAGTCCCAAACCAGGTAATTAAATCATTTGACCGAGAATCACTAACCATTTTATAAAGTTTCTTTAAAAAGGCTGGCACACCTTGGTTACCCATTTTTTCTTAAACTAAATTATTTGGATGTATAAAATAGGAAAACAGTTAAATGAGAATAAAGGCAAGAAATAAAGGCAAGAATAAAGTATATAAAAAAAATAAAAAAAAAACAAAAAAACCATTCAGAATGTATTTAGCAGTGTATATGTTTAATGAGTAACAATTTGTCAATTTCAAGCTATTAATATTTATATATATAATGACTTGATTTTTACTTACGTAAGTTCATAGTATTTAACTAAAATTGATCTGATGTGACTTATGACTCATTATTGAGCAAAAATTTATATTACTTTATTGAACTTTATTTTCTGATAATATAATTTAAAAATCAAAATATAAGATATAGTTAAAAAAATAATAAGGAAATCATATAAAAATAAACTAAATATAAAAATTCTAAGATAATTAATTAGTAGTTCTTTGTTAAAAAAGGTGGGGCTCAGACAATCACGTGATTTCAGAAAAAATCGCACTTTAATATTATTGGTTAATTTAATAAATTATAATTTATTCCATTATTTTTAAAGATTCTTAAAATCAATTTTTTTGCAAACTAGGATAAAATTTTGTAAGAAATTCAATAAAAGCATTAGTTTTTTTCTAAAGCATTTATATTATCTATTAAATGCAATAATAGAAAAAGAATATAACTAATTTACACTCGGGGTGATTTTAATTATTTTCACCTAGGTGATTTAACCTGATAATTTTATATAATTTTAATATAATTAGGTGAAATCACCTGATT
>QZLH01000116.1:63479-81087 GCA_003833135.1 Oehlia diaphana | reverse complement strand
CCGAATGGAGCTAAACCAAACATTGAGTACTGGTGCAGTTGCGAGGTGTAAAATAGTAATTTTTATTGTAATAATTTTTTTATTAAAATAACTGTCTTTAAATGTTTTTTGTTTTTCTGTAATCACTTTTTGACAAAATAATTATTTTCTATAGGACAAAAGCCGAGTTTCTGTTTTATTTTGTGCTAATGCTACAGGATCTCATAAAATTCGTCCTTTGGTAATTGGAAAATCATTAAACCCCCGATATTTTAAAAATCTTAACAAGTCAACTCTACCAGTCATTTATCAAACCAATTCAAAAGCATGGATGAGATCTGATATTTTCATTGAATGGCTTAAACACCTTGACTATTACTTTCGCACAATAGATAGAAAAGTTTTACTTCTTATTGATAATGCAGGATCCCACTTTAATCCAAAAAGATTTAAAAAAAATGATAATATAGATGATGATGAAATTTCAGAATCTGATGACGAACAAGAATCTAAAAAATAAAAGAAAAAAGAAAAACCTGCTGTTGATCTTACTAATATTGAGCTTGTTTATCTTCTACCAAATACAACTGCTCATCTCCAACCTATGGATACAGGTATTATCCGTAGTTTTAAAGCTAAATATAAACAAGAATTTTGTAGACATTTAATTCGGCAGTTTGATTTTGGAGTTGATCATATTAAGTAAGTTAAAAAAATTAACATTATTTTTCTATAAATGTTATTAATTTATTATTTTATTTAGAAATAAGTTAAATATAAAGGAGGTAATTGATTATATTGCTGAATCATGAAATAATGTCACTCCAACAACAATTCGAAATTGTTGGATCAAAACAGGTATACTTCCATCTTGTGATGATGATAATATGGATGAAGAAGATTTAGATGATGATGAACTTGAAAATCTTCTTATTAATTTGCCGGAAGAAACTGCTGACGTATTGGAATATTTTCAGTTGCTTGATCGTGAAATTCCAACTGAAGAGCACCTTACTGAAGAGCAAATTATTAATATGGTGCGAAATGAAGAAAATCAAGTAGAAGAAAGTGAAGATGATGACGAAAATGAAGAAATTCCTCTGGTATCAGTGAAAAAAGCAATTAATGGGTTGGAAACTTTTGTTAATTATTTTGAACAACAAGAAGAATCCGAGTTTAATATTGGTGATTTGCGTATTTTTAGAAAATACTTACGAGTAATTAGAGTTAGAGAGATCAATGCAAAAAAACAAAGTACACTTGATGGTTTTTTTTGATAGGTAAATAACATTAATATAATTTTAATAATTGCGAGATGTAACACTTTTATAGTTATAATAGTGTAATAATAATATTACAATAATAAAATCGGATTTGATATACATATAAGAAGGCAACGTGCTTTATTTTTATCATGAGTTATATAATTATATTTAATTTTAAAATAAAGATTATTATATAAAAATAACAAATAAAAAAAATTTATAGTCACGCTAATACAGAAATTTTATATATATGTGACTATATTGTAAAAGTCTCATTATAAGCACACCTCTCTATAGTCACAGCATTGTGTGGTCCCAAGAGGTGTGACTATAGAGGGAGACGACTGTACATTCAATTCAGATTATAATAATTCTGGCTGGTATTATTACAATGCATAGAGCCAGCCTGAATTATTATAAATTCTGGCCAACACATTTTGTTTCAAATTTGAACTGATTATATGAAAATCATGCAATTTCAACTGCTTATAAGTTATAATTTATTACATAGATCTTCTTTTAAAAATCTGACCAGTAATTTAATGCTTATTTTAAAGAATAAAGTTACCAGTTTAGTTTTTCTAAATTATAATTTTTTTAAGAAGTTGAAAGATTTTTAAGTGTTACATTTTTATTGTTAAATATAGATTTCTGGTACCATATTAGTATCTTTAGTCTTTAAATGATTTAATATAAATAATACTGTCTAACTTTTGCTAAACAGTGAGCACACATGTAAACAAACGTTCTACCGACAATTGACAAATCATGTTTAATTGGTTAGTATCAATAGGATGGGATATTTGTATAGATTTTCTTTATATTTCATATTTTATATAGTAATAGATTATCCATTTATCATACTAGATGATTATATAATGATGTTATCTATTATATTAATTTCTAATGAGTAATAAATTATCTGAATTTTATTATGATTATACAAAATTACTCTAGAAAAATTTATTATCTTCTGTATGGCTAAAAATGTTTATTGAATATCTAAATATATATTGTATTCCAAATATAGATGTAAAATATTGTAGACGTAGCCGTAATCGTGCCATGAAAAATTTAGTCACTCACGTGATTGACAGTATTACAATCACTCATATGACTTTGTGTAAGCACGATTTTCTATATATACACGAAAGTTTAGAAAAAAAAAAACGCGTTTTAGATGAACTTGTTCTTTTACTTTCCCCTTTCCTTATTTTCTTAACGATACACTATTCTTTTCTTCGAGAAATATGGACTCTATGGAATCTCAAAGACTTTCATATGAACGTGTTAACTCGCGTCTTTTTTTCCAAAATAAAGAGAACTTTGACCCTGTCAATAAAACATTTGCAGGAACCCGTCATAATAATAATTTCAACCGAAGAACAAACCCAAAGTTTATGAACTATGTAGTTCAAAAGCATTATAGGGATCCGTTGACGGAAATTTTCATGAACACTTATCAACAAGAAGATTCTTTTATAATGATCGACACCGAAGCTGTCGCGGTTGAAATTACCTCCACACGAGAAAAAAAGAGAAAGAAGACTCGAACTATCAAACCAGCAACTAAACCAAAGACGGAAAGCTTATTGAAATTGAGATAATGGGATAATGATTTCTTTATTTTAATTACACTTTAATAAAAGTTCACACACAAACTTTTTTACTCTCCACCAAAATGACCAATAAAATTAATGTTACATTCTGCTAATTAAATCAAGAAAAAAAATAATTTTCTACGCGATTATTAAATAATGTGTTTATTTATTTATGAGTTATGTAATATGTAAAAAAATTAGGTTTGCGACTTAGAAGCTTAAATCTCTTTCAAATTTGCCAGATAATTTTGTGACAACTAAGAATAAGACAGAATAAAGTGAAGAATTCAAAATTATTCTTTTTAAATTACATCGATTAATCGATTGAAAAAAAGTTATACCGCGATCACATTTAAACGTTGCCGCGAACATTAAAATAAGTTATAATATCGCAAATACCTTTAATATTTAACGTTTTATAAAGTAACTTCAAATTAAAATTACTTGGAAATACTTTATGATGATTATTGATCACTTAAAGTCTTATCATTTTTAAATAATTCGTCATAAAAGGAAGGTAGATTCATGTTATTACGTAATTATCGAATTGCAAGTCATTATCAAGTGGCAAAAGATTGGGATGATGATGATTATATAATATCGATGAATACGGTAACATTTTATTCGCGTTGATATATCATTAGATTAATAAATAAATATATAATACCATTTCTTCTAATATAGGCTAGATCATTATCCTTATACAACTATTGCTCAAAAACGTAACTTCAACCCGTACAAATTTATCCATACAAATGAATACCAACATCAATCTAGATTTGAAAGTGGCCAAGCGCTTACTGGACTATGTAATTTTCGAATGTGCACATCTAAAAACCTTACCATCAGAACAATTCTATCCAAGAGAAACTCCTCGTTCCCTCAATAAACCCCCATTGGCTTTAATTTTACGTATTATAACTAATGAAATATGTATAGTCTTAGTTGAGAAAAAAAAAGAAATTTCGATACCATTAGAACAACTTCGTAGATTTGCAATTAATGAGAAGCGTGATATTGAATTGGAAATGAAGAGAAAATTTAGAAAATTTGTAAGTAGCTTATATTTAATGTGGCGCAGTATATAACGGCTAAAAAATTGATTTTGTTAGTTTTATGAATACCCTCTTGGAGAAATTGATTTTCGAATTCAGATAGCAATTGATCCTTTAGGAGGTCTTTTAGATGATACCACAACAATTGTTTTCAGCCCATGTGATTACATTGAAGATAAACGATACTTAAAACTAAGTAATGAAATGAAAAGATTAAGATTCAATAAGGTAAAGAGATTTAATATCCTTTTTTATTTTGGTTTTAATTAAAAGTAATTAATAAATAAACTTAATACTTATCAAAGGAGAATCCAAAAAAACAAATTCCTCAGCTTAATCAAGAAAAATCAGATAAGCTTCAACACAATGAATCCTCAGATATGAATCAAGTCAGCACCTGCCAACATATTCAATCTTTTAATGATCATAAGCGATCTTTCAATCAGGAACCACAATATAATTGTAAAAATCAAAAGCAGCTAAATATTACAGGTGATGGCATTAAATCTTTTGAGAAAGATTATCCTTCTAAATTTTTAGTTACTGCGCAAAATATCGAAAAGGTAAATGATAATCGTATGATTTTAAGCTAAATTTGTACATTAATTACTATTCTCTTTTTGGCTAGCCTAATGTTACTAAAGGAGAACCTGTGCATTTTCGCAACAAATCAATTGCTGAATGGATCAGCAAAACTAATAACGAAAATATAATGGTAAGAAAACAATTCTGGTGTCTTATTTTTACTGATTGTATCATTTTTCAATTCTAAAAACATTATCAATAAAGGATTCACCGATGACTCCCCCCACTATTAAGTCTAGAGAAGAAGCAACTATACAACTTGAGAAGCAAGTTAATAATTTATTCATTACATCTGTAGCTAATGGAGAACCAAATCACAGTCTTCTTGATATGGACGACAGAGTAAATTAAATTAATTTATATTATTATCTTTACCAGAAGGTCTTTTAACTAAAGATTCATTACCGGGTTTATAATAGGAAATAATGAACCTTACGCGTAATATCAAGGACCCTATTTCTGTGTCCAAACTAATTAATTGCCATGAGGTAACATCATGTTGTGATTTTTTTAAAGTAGATTAATATTAAGTTGTGATTTGTTTATTACAGGCTCTCTCTGATAAACGATATGAAAATGAAAATTCGAATACTTCGTTTATAACAGAGGTAAAATATGATTTATTATTTTATTATAATCATTGATCTTTCCTTTTTTTTTGTATTATATATGTACTTAAATGGTATTGATTCTTAAGGCTCAATTATACATTACTTTCGCATTTCTCATCCAAAATTATGTGATTGTAATTCCCTACGAGACTTCTCTTAAAGACTTAATTAATACAATTGAACAACGATATAATGTAAAAGTTAATCATAGTAACCTATATTTCAAGAATGCTGTTAATGATAAAATAAATATTGTGGATGAAGAGGATTGGCTTGTAGCTAGATTTGAGGCAAAAGAAGTTATGAATAATAAGATTGTCTTATATTTTTCTTAAATTGAAGTTTTAGTCGCAATTATATGAAATGGGAGGAAATAATTTAGTTGAATTTATTTCATTAATAATAAATTGCAATTCATGCTTCTTTATATGTAAAATCCTTAACCTGTAAAAAATGTTGGTCCGTGTTTTGTATTCCATGTCTATATACCGAAAACCGATGGGTTTATCAGAAATATGAAGATATAACGGACTCCGTTTATTATTTGAAACGAAAATGTATAACTTCTTTGCACAATCAGAAATTTTTTGTTTACGTGTTCGTTAGTCATTAGTGGATTTGAGTCGAGAGAACTTTTGTGACACTTGGTAATATGAAATCATCTCATTTTGTAATATTAAAATACTAAAAAAATAATTCACTAAAGACCCGCGAAAAAAAGTAGATTTATTGCATTTTTGGATAGAGAAAACCTGAAAACGTTAATTTCAGAGCAGAAAACTTAATTCTTCGGCAAGTTTGCATATAAGCGACTTTTTGAGATTTCGTGTAACCTAAAGTTAACTTACCTAAGAGGATTTTAGGTTTCATGTTATAATCGCACCTTCTCCATCCAAAAATTTACTGTTTTCGTGGGTTTTTAAGAAAATTTATTTTTTTTTTTTATGCTGTTTACAGTAATTCGAAAACGGAGATAAATCTTTAATCCTAAAATTAATCAGCTACTAATTATATCAGACCAGGCATCTTTGGCTGACTGATAATTCGGGCACAATTTCTTTGAATTAACAGAAGCAAAGTAATTCGACATTCTTTAGCGGATGAAAAGGATGAAACCCATAAAGTAAACAACAATATATACAATTGGTTTATACCGACTATAACAACAAAGGAAATTTACTTACATCTTTCGTTTTTACTTTAAACGCTTCATGATCTGCAATTACCAAGACGGGCTAGCGTATGAAGCATTTTATATCTACTCAAGTTCAAAACCGCTGACTCGAAATACACGAAATGCCAATTGAACAAGTCATATGGCATTGCTAATCTTTGATTAGCTTAGACAGCTGTTAAGATGTATATTAACCATTAAAAAAACACCATAATTCTATTTAGATCTTTTTAACTTGATTATTATAAATCAATTTAATTTGATTGGGCCAGCATCACCAATTCGTACCGAATAGGTGATTTATCCGAAATTTTATTTTTAACCTTTTTTAATGCTCTTATTTTCTTTACTACTTTCTTTAAAAATTTAAAAATAACTGGTCAGTCCTACTTTAAACCTACAGCTGGTGAGATCGAAAAGCACACAATTGTTGGTATTATCAATACTATGAAAACTTCCCATCAGTCTCTTACAAAGCAGATCAAAAAACGGAAAAATTTTGGATTTGATAGTTCCTAAGTTCCAGATTTAGTAATTAAGGAACCCGCATATGATTTTTTAACGCTAATGTTATTAAGAATATAACAAATTGAAAGAAATTTGCGATACCAAGAAATAGTAATAGTATATATTATGATGAATCTTTTTATCAAGATAGTAATAGAAATAAGTGATCTTGCTTTAGCATATACAGTAAAAATACTGATAGACTGACAATAATATCTGATTAAAATGAAATTATTGTAACTAGTTTCAATGTATAATATCACTAATTACAACTTTCTGAATAAAATTGTTATTTTTAAATAAAATATCTTGGAAGAATTCTCAAACAAGCGCCATTCAAACTAAAAAAAATGCACGGCAAAAGCAAGTTATCGTTACCAAGAAATAAAACAATTAGTTGATAGCTTTTAATGATTTCAATGATCTCAATCAATTAAATATATTTTCAAGTGGGAATTGGCACTTGTGTCATGCAGAAACTAGCGAATACTTATTAAAAATTATACGGAAAGACAATCAATAAATGATAATTGAATAAATATAAAAATGATATGTGACGGATGATCGGCTTGTAACGCGGGTTTATGTTTCGCGTTTCATGTCAATATGCTACAGCAAAATGGCCTTTTTCAATTGATTTCTGTTGGTATGCCAGAGACTACAATACTCATAACCGTACACTGATTACACTGACTACACTGTGGCCGTTTAGTTTGAGACAATGAGTTACTAAAAGGAAATGGCAGATTTTTTTTGGTAAGAGAATCGTCAAATCGGCGAAGAAAAAGACTTGGCTTGTACATAAGAGTTGAAAATAAGTTATAATTCCGGAACTTTTTATTGCTTATTGATCTTGAACTTTTATAAGATTCCTTTATACTCTACTCCTATTGCTACGTAGAAATGGAAATTTAACCCGATTTACTTAAATGAGCAGATTAACATATTTGAATCGTTTATGTACAAACTCTTCATATGAAGATATGACTCGTCGCTTTGTTAGCCAAGTAAGTCCTTGGTCAAACAATGAAAGCAAAAAATCGATGTTCACAATTACAATTACATTGACAACGGATCGCTAGGATGTTAAAAATGACGATACAAACTCTGTCACTCGTGCATTTATAACATCTCCAGATGTATAACTGCATTTTGCTCATAAATGCCGATGGAAATCTTTAAATTAATTGGTCACACTAAAAAGTATGACCTAGTCAAGATACGCCGAGAATCGAGTCTATTAGAGTTGAAATGGATAAAAAGTAACCGTATTCAATCGTTACAACCATTTTCTAGATGGAACGTAAAGGATTTTTGAGAATTACCTGTTTTAAATAAAGCCAAGGGCAAATTTACTAGTGGTTAAATTCAGAGGACATTAGATAACATTTCAGATAAGATGTTGATCGAGTGTCTATTAACTGTGAGCTAAATATTTGCTCGTGACTATATATACAAAGTATTAATTATTTCCTTGGAAATGCTACTATATATATATATATATATAAAATGATTTTGAACAATTTTCTTCAACAGATGCTCTCTGGATGGTGATGATTAATATGGCGAGAATTCACCGTGTGAACCCGCTGCTCTCGTTGGGTGGTGCAGTAGTAATTTTAAAATTTTTTGCTCATATTATGAGAACCAACCTTAAGAAACAAGACCACTCACAATCGCCAGCTCATTTTAATTACGATAAGATTGATCCATCTGATAAAGCATCCATTATTAGTCTTACTATATTTGCTTCAACACTTGACTTAATAAGAATATTCCTGTTAAACATACATTTAATCAAATCAAAATCAAATTGAATAGTTTAAAATAGAATCAACTTTGAATCGCATGGTTGAACAATGTTCATATAAAATTAAAGAAAAAAAAATAAATATTATTTCGAAAATTCGAGAGAAAAAGCAATGATTGTGAATTTGTATAATGTAAAAAAGATAATATGCTTATTGAGTTTAGTAATAATAAATAATAATTTCGATATTGTGAAGAAATTATATATTAAATTCTGTTATTTCTATTAAAAAAAAAATAAATCAGAAAAATTCTTGGGTTAATTAATTGGTAAATAAAATCAATTACTAAATATCAAATCTGCAAGATATTTATATATTAGCGCATTAATAGTTAATAAGACTAGGTAAAATAAAATATTAAAAGAAAAATCATCTTCACAAAAACAAAGGGTAATGTGCAGCTATTATTCACCACCTCCGGTATCGATACCTGGCGGTGGAGGAGGTTGAGTTGAGCTTCCTCCATTACCGCCACTACTAGCTTGTCTTTTTGCTTTTTTAGCCCACCTAAGTCCACATGCATTACATAACCTTTAAAATGACATTTTGCAATAATTGTTATTGCAATATGCAGATTTTGCGAAGGATATACAAAAACGATGTCACACATTATTTGCAATTTTTTTTGCAATAAAAATTAGTAATGTTTTTATAAAACAAATTTAAAATTCCAACAATAAAAAGCATTAAATAAAATAAGTATTATCACATACGTCTTTGGTCCTTGTGGACCTTTTCTCCATTCAGGTGATTCTACAGTACCACAATCCGTACAGACATATTCTTCTTCTTCGACTTTAGGTTTTTTCTAAAATTAAAAAAAAAGAAATAAATGAAGGATTCAAAAGATGTAAAAAAGCTCATCACTTGATAAGATAACAAACCTTCTTTCGCGGTTTCGATGGAGAAGTTGTGGTAGTCGATGAAGGTTGGGGAGCAGGTTCGGAGATTTGCGTAGATAAAAGGTTGTCGTCTCTTGAAGACGGCGTTGCTAGAGATGATGCCATATCTACATCCATTAAACTTACGTTCAGTAAAGTTGGGTTATTAGAGCCAGTGGAAATTCCTCTGGCACGCTCACCCTCCTGGTATCGTAAACCGGTCAATAATTCTAACGGATTACTTGTATCATGAAGTAGATTTTCCACAGAACGGCCTTCAAGGATAGAAGTTGACCCTCCGGTAGTAGAAGTAGTGGTGTTAACTGTACTGACACTGCCGCTGCCGCTAGCCTCAGCTGGAGTTTCCGATGGTCCAATTAACTCGCGAAGTTGACGACGCAGATTTTCATTTTCGACTTTCAATTCCAAAAATGAATCTAACATTGCCGTTGTTTTTGATGGGTAAGTTCTACCCATACTGAAAAAGCATTTGCAATTACCAGTAGTGTTATTTTCACCAAAGTAAGGATGTCCATTAACCTCAAGAATTATATATTTATCATCTTTCTTGCGAAATCGATAATAAAGAGTGAAACTAGTTTTATCCCGTATGGCCACCCCGAAATCTCTAAGAAACATATCAACATCATCGACATGAATAAAGTCTGTTATAGTGCGATTCACTAATTCTTCGGGAGTATAACCGACCAGCTCGGTTGAAGAAGGTGAACAATACATGAGCTTCCCTGTTGGGGAAATAACATGCAAAAAATCTTTTAGCTCTTCAATTATCCGTTGGGACCAATTCTTTCTCTTTGTAAACTCTGTCATATTCGTCGGTGCACTACTACCGCTAGTGGTAGCAACAGCGTTAGACCCTGACGGAACAACGGAGGTAGAAGAACTAACAATAGCATTTCCGCTACCTCCAACTCCAACTACACTCCTTGAAGATCCAAGGTTGGCGGCTGCGGCAGCAGCAGGATAACCTTCGCTCAGGATTTTCCGGTCCATCAAAAGTCGTTGGTATTCTGGTGTATTTGGATTAAAATCATCCATCAATTATTGAAGACTTTAGCATTAAAACGAGTGACAAATATAGAATATTTATAGTCGATTTGAATGGCAAGATCCCAGAAAAGCTAGTAGTTTTTTTAACGCCGGAATTACCAAAAGTGGGTGGCGATGATCTTATCTTTTTTGTTCAGAGAATGTCAACAGAATATTCTGTGATCGGCACGATAATTTGATTAGTTGATTGGACAGTAATCAGGTGATTGTATAACATTATGCAACTGAACTGATGTTCTTTTTTTAACCTTATTTATTGCGCAAATTTAACATTATTCCTTATAATTTTTTTTTAAGAAAGTTACATAACATAAATAAAATCTTGTTATAATGTGTTGAAGGCAATTTAAATTTTTGAAGATCTAATAATGAAAATTTTTGATATGTTTGGTATTACGAGGATCCATACGTAATCATTGGATAAAAAACTTTCCGATTCACTATTATTTTTTTTAATAAAATTTCTTTGATACACACACCACATCATATGAAGCATACACATGTTAAAATCATGAGCCAAATATGTGGGCAACCGAAAAAAATTGCCTATGTTAACGTTATTGACTTGCTAATCTCATCACTATTATCCGTATACGAATTATATCTGTATCTGTAACTTTATTTAATTTGATATCCTAAATTTGGTTTGTCCCATCATCGAAATTCTGGATAAAAATAAAACGGTCGTCGGTTATACTTTATGAGACAGGTAGTGTCAGGAAATAATAAACATTAACCTTAATATAACCCGCTAAAATATCATAGTATCGTCCAGAACTTCAATAATTCCTTTCCTTCAAACTGCTATACGTCGGCTCCTTCTAAGCGAGTTATGTTTAGCTCGGGCGTTAAAAAAAAAAATACAAATCATTCTAGTGGTTACACAAAGCCACATTTCACAGATCAACCGAAATTTTTTTATATAAATACTCAGTGTACATGCACCCTTCGAAACAATTTTATATTTGTATGTATTTTTTTATTATATAAACTCTATAAACCAAGAAGGATTGGAGTTTGAATTAAGTCAGAGTGTTAATCATCTTTCAAGTCATAAAGTATCAACACATAACTAAGATACTAAGATGTCTACAAAAAGGACGAAAAAAAAGTCGATCAGCAATCCTCCGACACCATAATGGTAAACTGCTTCGTTCTAGGTGATGATGTTCTTATGCAGGCATTTGTAGTTGATATCATGCCTGAGAAGAAAGTCTCACATCTTAGGGAATTAATTTATGATAGAAAAGAAAGTGAAATGAAAATTGATGATAGTGATCTCGTGTTATACGAAGTTGCGATTTCCAGGGATGATAAAAGATGAAAAGTGTAACATACTTAAAGATACGAGAATTGATTTTATAAAAGATCTAGGAGGTGCACTCTTGGACCCGCTTTCTCATATTTCAACATTTTAATACTCAAAACGATAAACAAATTCATGTTATTGTCACTCTTCCTAGTAAGTCTTTTCTAATATTAATTTCTATTTTGTTATTTTTTTATTTTCTTGTTGCTTATGTAAGTTATCTTCTTTGTTTCATTGTTTTAGCCTCGAACTTTCTAAACAAAAGGTTCAAAGGTGAGGTTAATTGGTGTTTTATGTCTAAACTTAATAATGTTAATAGCTAACTCATATATAATGATCATTTTAAAACTTAACTACCTTAGGCATGCCAATGTTTTTAAATGATCTCTTGAGTCCTTTTGATGGGCCGGGCCAATCAGTTGTGACAATTTTGCGCACCAACTTTCAGAACCACTATTAAATAAATTACCATCTCTCTTCGCCGATCTCCTTCCTGATTTGCTTGACGTGATATAGAAGATAACTGGTTCAACGATACGTGAAAGACAAAATGTTTAGTATAGACTTATTATAGTGTATTTCACAGTTGTAAGACTTTACCTATTATATTTTGTATCAAAATAACAATGCTTAATACATAAAAATTCATAATATGCGATCTTTATTAATTTTGTAAAATAAAAAGCCAGTATTAGCTGGGGTAGTGGACATTTAAAGGGAGGAAGTACTCGAGCCCTAACCATAAGATGAGTTCCTTCCTACTACTCCGCATTGCTGTCTAAATTATTATTAAGTTTGCTATCTAACCATAAACCAATATCGTTTAAAGTACTAATGTACCCATCCTTCTTCTTGATATTTCTCGTAAAACCTTTGAACCGTGACTTTCTTAATATTTCGATTGAAATTTTCTTGAATTGGGTCCAGGTAGTTAAGTTAATACCCTTGAATGTTATTGGACCCAACCCTGCAAGAAAATTATATTAGTTAGATATTAATAAAAAGTATCAAGATATTCAATAGACTCTGATTTTTTTCCTTACCAGAAGAACTTCTGGAAGAGCTTGCATGATCAGCTTGAAGCTTCGGACTAATTGGCCATGCTCAGCTGATCAAAATTGACTGAAGTCTCCGGGCAATTGGATCATTTCATTTTGGAGAGCTTTGATGAAATTCTGCCAAATTCATTATAGCAGCCATATCATAAAGTATACTTCTTGCCTTCTTTTCACCAAATTTACTACCACCACTTCTGATAATCTTATCAAGCTGTTTCTGAAATCCTTCCAGTAAAAGGCAATAATATAAAATTTTTCCTAATTAGCTTGATTTACCCCATCTTCAGCATTGATAACTTTATCACATAACTGCATCAATACTGTCATAGGTAACTTTTATAGGACAGGCCAATTTCGAAAATTTCAGTCACATTATTATGGTTTAACTACAGTCAACTCTCTATAAATGCACCCCCTCCTTGGAACCGGATATAAGAATGCATTTAAAGAGGGTGTGCATTTATAAAATACATATAAATCTATATGATATTAATCTAAAATCAAGGTAATACAAAAATTTTATAAGTAAACTATATAAAATTTTTTATAAGGGTGCATTTACAAAATATATATATATAAACCATGCATTTAGCATTAAGGAACAAGTTGGAACTAGATAAAAAGTGCATTTATAAAAGGTATACATTTATAGAAAGTGTATTTATAAAAAGTTAACTGTATTTGATTCCAAAAAGGAATTGAATAATTCATATTTAAGTTCATTTATTTTTTTTTTCTACTACTCTGGAAACTCTTCTTAGATTATGGATTACTAAATCAGAGGTTTCTGATACTTAAGTGAACCTAAGTCAACATTTTCACTGACTTTAGATATTAATACAGGTAAGTAAAACACTGACCAATTGGATATTTACCTGATTGGTAACTTTTTTTTTGATCAGTCACCTGATTTATTCAATAATTAGAAATTGGTGTATACTTCAATCAGGTATCAATCAGATTAATACCCAATTGATAACTATCATTCAGTTTAAATTTACTGATTGATTTCTATTGTTTTAATTAGACTATTGATAAACTATTTTTCTTTAACTAAAATTAAACTATTTCATACTATTGAAATTTACACTAATATTTTTTTTGAATATTTACTTTTGAAACTTAATAAAAAAAGTTTAATTAAACTATTTCATACTATCTTTAACATTTTTTTTCAAATATTTACTTTTAAAACTACTTTTAAAAAAAATTTTTTTTTTAGGAATTTGTTCTAATTTGGATACCAAAATCCCATAAAAGTTTCAAACATTTTGCTTTAGAAACTTTATTAACTTAAAAAATCATTTATGAAAAATGATTTTTAACATTTTTTTAACATTTTATTGTAAGGAATCAGTTCTGAAGTTGGATACTGAATCCTATAAGTAAGTTTCAAAAAAAAAATTTTGAAATTATTAAAAAAATTTTTAATATTTTTTTTTCTAATAATCTATTATAGAAAATCGGTTATAACAAATCCCATAGGTAAGTTTCAAAAAATAATTTTTCAAAACTATTAAAAAAATGTTTTTAACATTTTTTTTTAATATTCTTATAGGAAATCAGTTATAATAAATCCCATAAATAAGTTTTAAAAATTAATTTTTCAAAACTATTAAAAAAACATTTTTAATAATTTTTTTCTATTATTTTATTAAAGAGAATCAGTTCTGAAGTTAAAAATTGGATTTCAAAAAGAAAGTTTTAATTCAAAACTTTTTTTTTTTATTTTATAATAGCAAATCAGTTCTGAAGTAGGAAACCAGAATCCCAAAGTTTTAACTTCAAAACTTTTTCAAAACTTTAAAAAAAATAAAATTCATTTTTTGTGAGTTCAAAAAAAACATTTTTTTTAATATTTTTTATTTCTTTTTGTATAGAGAAACAATTTTGAAGTTAAAAACTAGAATCCCAAAGTTTCAAAGTTTCAAAATGATTTGAAACTATTCAAAATTTCATTTTTTTATTCTTTTTTTGTAAGGAAACTGGTTCTGATTTGGATACCAAAATCCCAAACTTTTGAAGTTACTATAATTTTAATATTTAAAAAAATGTTATATTAACATTTTTTTATCATTTTGTATAAAACTGGTTCTAAAGTTAAATACCAGTTCCCAAGTATAAGTTTTGATTCAGAACTTTAATAAAAAAATGTTTATTTAATATTTTTTTATTATTTTTATAGGAAAATCAGTTTCAAAGTTAGAACTATTCTAAAATTTTAAAGTTTTATATAGTGTAAACAGTTACAAAATTTCCTTTTTTTTTATTTTTTGATAGAAAATAGTTTTGAAGTATGAAATTGGATCCTATAGCTAAGTTTTAAATTTTTTTCAAAATTATTAAAAAAATGTTAATTTAAACATTTTTTTTATTATTTTATTGTAGGGAATTAACTCTGAAGTTAAGAACTGGCTCCCATAGCTAAGTTTCAAAAATTTGAAACTTTTAAAAAAAATATTAATTTAAATGTTTTTTTTATTATTTTATTATAGAAAAATAGTTCTGAAGTGTAAAACCAATTCTTATAGCTAAGGTTACTGGATAAAACTAAATAGTTTAGACAATTGTTGAAATTAAAACTAGTTGAAACATTTTATTAAAAAAATTAAAAATATGCAAAACTGCGATATATATAAAAATATATAGCAAGTTTAACTAATAATCAGTTTTATAAGTCAGACCTTTATATAGTCACACTTCAATAGTCACATCATATAAAATTTCTCTATATAATTAGATCTTTGGAAAAAACTAATCTAATTATTATATAAAAAATTTTTTATATAATTACATTATAGTAAAAACCTCTATATAGTTACCAATTTTTGCAGAGCCGATTAGATGACTATATAGAGGTCTGATTGTATTTATTAATGATTGATAATATTTATTTTATAAAAAATTTATTTAAATATATATAATAATATATTAACAATCAGTGGTCATGTCAGGGATCGGCAGGGATTGGCATGGGGAGTTGATTTAATTAGAGGATCTACATCTATATTAATACATTTTTGTAAAACCATTTTTTTAGTTAAATAAAAAATCTTACATAATAAAGTATACTAAAAATTTACATGTGACTTAGTGCTATTTCAAAGTTATATTATATTAAGTTTTATCATTATTGGATAAATATTGAGAAACTTTTATTAGGAGCGTATTTTTACAAAGCGAAAAATAGCCAAAATTCAATTGTATTTTAACGTAAAAGTGTTGTTTCAACGTGGTCTGTAACACTATGTTACATAAAACACAAAGACTTTAAGTAGATATTTTTGTCTCCCTACAGACAAAAAAGAGTGTCGGTAACTTGCATTTCTACAATTTATTTTGACTATTTTTTGTCAAAGGAAATCATTAATGTCAGAACAAAGATATGAAATTTCCACACCCTTGCCTTCTAGACTTTTTAGAAGAATATAACAATGAAATAAGCAGTAATGACAAGTTTGAATGTGAAATGTTAAATGAAATACTTGATAATACTAGTGATATACATTTTGAAGACCCTAAGAAAAAAAAGAAAAATGATTGTGAAATATTTGAACATGATGAAGTTATAAATAATTTAGAACACACTGAACTTACACCATGTGTAGTTATCGATTTTATTAAAGGTAAAGTTTAACGATATGGGGAATCAATGAAACTAAGACAATTACGAAATTTGTTTAGAACATAGCAAGTCGACAGAGATGCAATCAATGAAGTTGATGGAGTTTTAATAAGATTAGGAGTATGTAATACTCATTTCCAATTTGATAATAAGTATCTACATTAATCATAAAATAAACAATTGAAAGATTTTAATCAAGGAATTATTCAATGGAGACAATGCATTTCTTGTAATAAATATATTACTTTTTTTTCCCAGGGCACAGGATGCACATTACATTCTTGGCATTTAAATAAATAAAATATTCAAGTTCTATGTATTGGACAGTATACATGTGAGGCGCTACGAAACTGTCTATCAGTGTGTAAATGGGCTTTTGATGACATTAATCTGCGGCAAAAAGTTTTTGTTGCTGGTGTTACAAAAATTTGGGTGGTCATATTCATCATCATCCTGGGAGAGGAAAAAGTGGGACAACATGTACTACATTACATGCTGATGATATGGCAAAAGGGTTAGAGTATTTGGGTAACTGGTTAATTAATATTGCATAAACAGGAAATGACAAAGAAAAAATATTAACTAAAGCTTTCAAAGCCTTTCTTCCTTTTACCGACCTAACATTCAGTTCTAATTCTACTATTACTACTCTTATCTCAACTACTCTAAATGAACCTTCCAGTTTGTTTATGATAAAGACTCTTTTTATTGAATTTTCTAAAAAAACAAGAAATTGAAAAAAATTAGAAATCAAAGAAAAAGAACTCGAAAAAAAGAAATTGAAAAGAAAGAAATCGAAAAAAAATTAGAAATAAAAGATTTTGAGGCAAGTATACTCTCTTTTTCTTCATAAAAATTCACGGTAAAAAAAAGATGCGAATGAATAATTTTTTGATTGATTGATACAGGAATTTGATCGTACATTTGGACAAAAATTATGGAATTCTTGATCATATGTCAACTCAAGAGCATCTGCCTTAGAATCTTCGCAAACTATTCAAGAATATTATGATGGGTTTTCTGAATTTTTAAATGATTTCTTCTTTGGAGTAATTGATGAATTGTATCAAAAAAAG
>QZLH01000116.1:12685-24203 GCA_003833135.1 Oehlia diaphana | reverse complement strand
AATAGATTTTTTTTTTTTTTTTTTTTTTTTTTTGCGCTCGGATGGATCAGATTATTTTGTGTTCATTAACTTTATTTTTTTATACATGTGAAATTGTATATTATCTATTTTATTTATCAAAGTTTATCAAGTTTTCTATAAAATTAACATTTGTATTAACAGTACATTTGTGGTAATATTAAATCATGGGGGAGAAACAGGTACTATAACTTGTTAAAATACAAATAATAACTAATATATAAATAACATGTGTCATTATATCGAGTATGTTTTAATTTTATGTAAAATATAAATTTTTTTTTTGTGGAGTAATATCTAAACGTGGAATATCCCATAAATTTGATTTGTTACAATCTTTTATTTGATGATAATCTTATATTTTTTTTATAATATATATAAAAAAGGTAAAAATTACAAATTAAAAATACCAATTATGTCTATATTAGTTTATGGATCAACACGTAACAATAATTAATTCATACTTTTGGTTAAAAATTAATAATTGACCAACAATGGGTTAAAATTTTGACAGCTGGTTTCACAAAAGTAAATATATAAATATTTGAATCGGGATAATGGCGTAAAAAAAAAAGTTCGTGATCACATTAGATATGTAACAAAGAAAGTATAGTCCCCGGAAAATTGATTATCTTTATGAACGTGGACGAACGATTCGTTCAGAAAATTTGGTATATATGCAGGCCGCTTTATTAAACATATCTCTTTTTTCCTTATTATACTTAGTTTTATGGCCGCTATAATAAGATTTTTTCACACAATGCGCCAAACAGAGTGAATGTCATATTGTGTGAATATAATTCATAACAATAAAATCTAGAACAAAGTAAAAGGAATTATGACGTTTTAGGTACTTAGTGAATGAGTATGAAACCGAAGAATGATGATCTTGCAAAAGTAATGAGCTCTAAAAAAAGGATATGATCATCTTCTGCTTACCAAATTTAATTTTACTAAGGAAACACGTGCATGGTTATTAAGTTTAATTCGTAAAAAATTTTATATATGGTTCCAACCAATAATTGCTATTTGTGAAGCATATTTTTATTGCAAAATTTATGGAAATCGAGGCGCATGAGTATCCACTTTTTTTCTTTCTCCTTTAAAGACCTTTCTTTTAACCATTAACAACCGATGAATATGGATGTATCTGGACAACAATCGACACCTTCTCAATCTCTCAAGCTTCCAATACCGAGGCTTTCACCAACTTCTTTGCTTACGCCAAACACTAAATTTTCGGATATGTTGATTCCCAATAATTGGACACAACAAACTCAATTACTACCTACGACATGTCGTAAGTATAAAATTTGTTTTCATCACATAAAACATTTTGAGTTATATTTTTAATTTGAATTTTTGTCACGTTTCACAGAACCCATGTTAACCTCAACTTCTTCAATGAGCAAACAAAACAAGCGAGGCCGTAAGCCTTTATCCAAAATGCCCGAAACCGTAAGTAATTCTTGGTCAAATTTATAATTTTTTTTTTTTTTACTTTAATTTAACATGTTGAAATTATAGAAAAAACATATCCAAAACTTGACGAATCAAAGAGCTTTTCGCAGAAGACGCGAGGATTATGTTCGTACTTTGGAAAATAAGGCCACGACTTATGAGATATTATATAATGAAGCTCAAAATGATATTAAACTTTTACGAGACCGGTTGAACTTACTTGAAAGAAGACTTGCAAATGCTCAAACTCAAGGAAATCAAAATGATAAATTATGCAACACGTCCGTATACCAAGAAAGCGACGCTCCGGGTGACACTTCTATAAGTAATGGCACATATGATGGTATGTAATTTTTAAATTTATCTTTATATAGAACGTTGTAGAGCTGCTCTACTTGTCGTGTTTGATTGAGACCCCAATTCAAATCAAGGCACATATCCGAAATTAGGTTTGGGATTTCAAATATCCTAAACTTAGCAACTTAGCTAGGGTCTCAAGTTTTATAGTAGAGTTTGAACTACAATAGATTCACTCGCTCAACTTAAATGTTTGAAATTCAATATGCGGAAAGTACGCGTACACAAATTTTAAAATCGTGCATGAAAAATTTTTTTATGTACTTTTCCATAAAAAAATTTTTGTGTGCGTAAAAAACGCACACAAAAATTTTGTATCTTTAAAAAAAATGCGACTTACACATAATTTAAATTTTTCGCACATAAAAAACTCAAATCATGAGCGTGTTACGCACATGATTTAAAATTTGAATTTCAAACACTGCGGTGAGTGAGTGAATACGACAATAAGATTCCATTTTAATTTTTTCTTTAAACAAAAATCGTATGTGTCGCCAGGTAATCGATTGTCCGCCATTTCGTCATTTTCATTCAATGAACAACGTTATCAACAGAAACCAAGCTCACCAACAAAATCTGTTGAGTCCGTTGAGGACATAATTAATAACCCTGTTTTCTGTGAGACTAAAGAAGGAGATCTTTGTTTTTGTGAAACTGTTGAAGAATTTTCTGTTGATAATATAGAAAAAGATCAGACACAATTATCTCCATGTTATATCAATCACAGAGAGGGTAAGCGTATGTGGATAATTCCTAAAAAATCAATTCCACAATATTCGTGTAACGATTCTTCTCAAACTTCACGCGAATGTTGTCCAACACTTCCTTTACCAGAACAATCTCAATGGTCATCACAACAGCCACAAGAAAATTATTTTTCATCATCCCCATCACCAATAGAACCTTCGCCTCCTAATTATACACAACATCATCCGTTAAATTTGAGATTGATTTTGGGTGATCATAGTGATGAAAGTAGTGATGATTCCTCTTAAGAAAAACATTATGTTGGACGATTTACAAAAAATTATGTGAATAATTTCCTTATTTTAGTTAAGAAAATGTAATAAGGTATTTTTTGCATCACATTATCTAAAATTTCTTTTATATCGCTTCTTTTTTTTTCTTTTTTCCCTCTCCCACATTATAATTTAAATTTTCTATGATTTTTTATGACGATGATTTTTTTTTTTAAAAAAAAAAAAAAGGTAAAAAAAAAAAAGTAAAATACCATAATGAAAAAAATACAAGTCAAAATTTCCCCTATATAGCTATTTTTTTAAAAAAAATAATAATAATAATGTACATTTTTTTAAAAACCTTTTTCCATTTTCGTATATATATTTTTCGTAATTAATTATATTTAAAGTTCAATATTATTTGTATAAATATAATATATACTCTCAATTATCTATGTTAAAAAAAAAACCCTCACTATATATATAGCATTTAAGTTCTCTTGATCGAAAAAGAAAGTTTTTTTTTTCTTGTTTTTCCTTTTTGGAAATATAATAATTTTATACTATTCGTTATTTACATCGAAATTTATTTTTTAATGTTTAAAAAAAAAAGCCGTCCTTTCGAATTTTCGCAAGTATTTAATTTTTCTTTTTCGAACAGAAAAATGATATGAATTTTTTTTTTCATCTCTCTTTGTAAATAGTTAAAAAAAAAAAAAAATCCTATTTATATTTATATTATTCGTTTTGAACCAATTGAACCAATTGTGATTGATTTTCTTTAAACTAATTGAGGGGAAAAATATAGCAAATAATGATCCAATATGATTTGTCCTGTGAGAGTTTTTTTTTTATTATATCATTTTTTTCCTTTGTATTTTATTATTTTAAATAATAATATTTTTATGATTTGCAACAAAAAAAAAAAAAAATTAAATTAATTAAATTTAATCAATTTAAACTTGTTTACACTGTATATTTATTTATTTACTATTTATTTATTTATTATTTATTTTATTTTATTTATTTATTTATTTATTTTCATACAATAGTAAAAGGTCTGATCGATATTATTCCAAAATTGGTAATTAATTGGAATTTAAAAATGGTTGTTTTCTCAATCCATTAATTTCATTTCACATATTAATTACATGTAGGACGTAGAATCATTGAAATTTCACGATCTACAGTGCTGGCAAAAAGTAATCGGAACAAAAAATGCAATTAATGAGAAACCAGTGATTGAAATTGCTACAAATTTTACAGATTTGTTGCCAAATGGGTTGATATTAATTGTATAAAATTTCAGCCTTTTATCTTATTTCCTTGCCTCACAATTGATTTTTTTTTAAAACAAAAAAAAACCATTAAAAATTTAAGTAAGGTAAAAAATAATAAGGATTTAATATTGTCCTTAACTATTAATAATCAACATGTATAATTATAATAAAAAATCATAGTATAAGAATATATCTTTAATTGATTTACTAAAAAGTTAATTTTTCTATAAATTGACATTAATGTTAACTCAAAAATCATTAAAATAAAATAAGTTTTAAATATATTACATTTGTTTTAATTGATATTTTTTTAAACATTTTAAATATTAATCTTTCATAATTATTCTTAGTTCTTTTTACTAAATAAGGCTAAGTTATGATCAATATAATAATTTAACATTCAATGTTATTTTGATATAATTTTGCTAAAATTTAACCTTTATTTTATTTGTTTATTGTATTAAAAATTAGATGCATTGTAAAGTTGATGATAAAAATCATCTTGAATTTTTTTAGTGAATAAAACTAAAAATTTTTGAATTTTTAAAGTATCTTAAGAACTAGTGATTATAGAAAGATAAAATTATATTTGTTAAATTCCTCTTATTAAGGTGCATTTAATGGTATTAAAATTATAACTCTAAAATTGATAAATAAAAGGTTATATTAATTTATAAATTTTTAGATTTTATAAGTTATCCTGTCACATAATATTTGTAGAAAAACAATTTTATTACTATCAGATTCTTCTAATTAAGACATATTAAATGGTAGTAATTTTATATTTCTAGGGTTAATGGATAAAAAGATATTTTAATTTAAAAAATTTAACTACTATTTATTATAATTTGTTGATTATTTACTTTTAAAAAATCATTAATTAAATTGAATTTTTTTCAATTTTTACTTAGAAAATACTATAGAATTTATTACAAAAATATTGTAATAAAATATTTTAAAGTACTTAAAAGTATGATATCTTTAATTAAAAAATAAAATTGCAGGTAAATTTGGCTGCAAAACAGTTTAAGAAATAATATATTATCATTAGTAGTATATAAATAAAAATTGTAATTAGTATAAAATTAGTATAAAATATATATATTAGTATTAAGTCTAGTATTCTGATCCTAAATCTGATAAATCTGAATTGATCCTTTAATCTGAATTGGAGTTAGATATCTGTATCCAATATTTTTAGGCAGATAAATCTGTTAATAAATCCAGATGGTAATTCTATGATACTGATTTAAATGATATAATTTTTTCATGTTTCAAATAAAAAGCCATTTATGACTAAATAATATAATTATATTATTTAGTCATAATAGCTTAGAATAAGTTATTTAAGTAGGTAACGATATAAATAAATATTATTTACTTATTGTTAAACTGTTACCTACTTATGACTAAATGATCTAAATAATTAAAATATACCTATTTTTATTTAATTCTGTGCATTAATAATCATTTTTTAAAATAATTTATAATATTGGAATTCTACGGTTAATTGGTTGTTGAATTCTATGTTGAAGGTCTGGTGCCATTCTGTGCCTCTTTGGTTGCTTGTTAAGAATTTGAGAGTGCTTTCCTTCTTTATCTATTTTGTTATCCATCAAAATGCTGAAATATAGTAAAAAAATATTATATTGGATGGTGCAGTAAATTAATTTTGGCTGACACTATACCATAATTTTGGCTGATCTTTTGGACATGTGATTTGAGAATCTAGCTTAGCACCATAACAGTGACCTGATAGTATCCTGAAGCTATCATAGAACTAGTAAGAAACTGGCAGGAAGCTAAAGTAGTTCTGTTAATTTGCCAATTTTTTATGGCAGCTTGGATGTTGAATCATTATATCCAAAGATTTAGTTAAAATTATATAATAATGCTGGTCTGAATTTATACTGCACCTTACTGCACCAGTCATGTAATACTATTCTGATGCTGAAACACTCATATAGTTACTTAGTAGCAAATTCAGTTAGTTTGACTAACACTATAACAATAATAAATCTGGCCAATTTTTGAACCCATAATTTTAAGATCTAATTTGATATCATAGTGGCGCCCTGATAATATCTTAGAGATGCCATAGAAGTAATAAAAAACTAGTATAGTTCTATTAGTTTACCAGTTTCATATACTAGTTTGAATGCTAAGTTATTATATCCAAAGATCTGGCTGAATTTATGATAAAAAATAGTACTGGCTGATATTATTATTATTATTCTGCATCTTCAGTTCTAGACACTTTCAAGACCCGATCATAGTTTAAACTGGGTTGAGGCAGTGTATATGTTATTTTTTTTTGTCCTAGTTCTTGTTCTAATTGTTCTGATTATTTTGAAAACTAGGACAGGAACTAGAATGGATTTCAATATAGAAGAAGAGTTTCTTTCTCTGATTTATCTTGTTCTTTTATATTACATCCTAGTTGTCCTAGTTGTTCTAGTTAAAAGTAAAGTTTTTAGAAAATTTTCAAAACTTTTTCTATGATATACTTTTGATATATACATGTGATATATGCCAGGATATGCCTATAGAAAAAAAAGTAAAAAAAGCTACAAATCTCAATTTTTTCTAGGACAACTAGGACAACTGAAATGAATATTCAAATTCCTTTTCATTTGGCTTAAAAATACCATTTAGCTATATTTTTCCGTCCTAGTTTCTGTTCTAGCTTGTTCTAAAAAACTAGGACAGATTTTTTAGTGATACAACCCACCCATCAAGTTGTATCATTTTTGTTTACCTCTAAATTACCTACCATTACCTGCATCGAAGTCAGCTTAGCCAGCTTTTTCCAATGGTAGTATTTAGTGCTCTGAACAGGTCAGATGATTTTAGGTAACCTGATCAGGTTAACCTGAAATAATCAGGTCAGGTTATCAAATCCATGATCTAGTATCAGGTCAGGTTAAAGCTTCAATCTGACCTGGTTAACCTATTAACCTGAAAATAAAAAACGTGGGTTTTCACTTTTAATTTATGAAAAATGCCAGTTTATGGCATTTTTTTATATTTATTTATGAGAAAAAACGCCATTCTGGCATTTTTTCACTTTTTTTATGAAAAATGCCAGTTTATGGTATTTTTTCATATTTGCTTATGAGAAAAATGCCAGCGTTTTTTCACTTTTATTTATAAAAAATACCAGTTTATAGCATTTTTTCATATTTATTTATGAGAAAAACGCCATTCTGGCATTTTTTCACTTTTTTTATGAAAAATGCCAGTTTATGGCATTTTTTCATATTTATTTATGAGAAAAATGCCATTCTGGCATTTTTTCACTTTTTTTATGAAAAATGCCAGTTTATGGCATTTTTTCATATTTATTTATGAGAAAAAATGCCATTCTAGCATTTTTTCACTTTTGTTTATGAAAAATGCCAGTTTATGGCATTTTTACATATTTACTTATGAGAAAAAATGCCATTTCAGTGTTTTTTCACTTTTTTTATAAAAAATGCCAGTTTATGGCATTTTTTCATATTTATTTATGAGAAAAAACGCCATTTTGACATTTTTTCACTTTTATTTATGAAAAATGCCAGTTTATGGCATTTTTCATATTTATTTATAAGAAAAATGCCATTCTGGCATTTTTTCACTTTTATTTATGAGAAAAAATGCCATTTCAGCATTTTTTCACTTTTATTTATGAAAAATGCCAGTTTATGGCATTTTTTCATATTTATTTATGAGAAAAAATGCCATTTTAGCATTTTTCACTTTTTTTATAAAAAATGTCAGTATATGGCATTTTTTCATATTTATTTATGAGAAAAAACACCATTCTGGCATTTTTTCACTTTTATTTATGAAAAATGCCAGTTTATGGCATTTTTCATATTTAGATATGAGAAAAAATACCATTCTGGCATTTTTTCACTTTTATTTATGAAAAATGCCAGTTTATGGCATTTTTTTATATTTATTTATGAGAAAAAATGCCATTCTGGCATTTTTTTACTTTTATTTATGAAAAATGCTAGTTTATAGCATTTTTTCATATTTATTTATGAGAAAAATGCCATTCTGGCGTTTTTTCATTTTATTTATTAAAAATGCCAGTTTGTGACATTTTATTCCTTTTATTTATGAAAAAAAACCAATCTGGCATTTATTTATGAATAATTACCCTTCCTAAAAAAATCAGGTTAACCAACTGATCTGATTTATTCAGATCAAACAGGTCAGATCAGGTTAGTACAGTTTGGTTCAGGTCATCTGACCTGATTCGATCTGAAAAAAAGTTTCAGGTCAGGTTAGCCAGTTGACTTGATTTGACCTGACCTGTTCGAAGCTCTAGTAATGTTTCTTTGATCTATATTTTTTTGCATGCGTATCGCAATATTCGTATGTGAAATAAGTCTATTTATTGCATTCTTTTTCTTTGCAAGGAACTTGCCTAGAATTCCTATGAACTTTACATCTATCTGGATCATAGCATCTCTGATTGCACTCTTTCCAATCCTAAGAATATATGGACAATAATAAAAATTCCAGGATGGATCCTTCTAAGATCACATCACCTTTTTTCACCTTCTATTTATATATATCTATTAATAATATCAGGGAATTATTTTCATTTTAAACTTTTTTCTTATGAATAATATACCTTGAGTTTTGGTATAATTATAAATTATCTTAAATTGTTTGAGAAAAAATACTATGACCTATTCTGAGCTTTCAGAGTTCCTTTCTGATGCGCCCACCACCCTTTTTCACTCAGAGGCTAAAAAAGATAAAATAATAGGTTAGGTGATCAGATATTCTAGTAGCGAGAATTACTTGATGGGCATCCCAACTCGTGATGATTTAATTCTTAAAAACGATAAGGGGTCAACTTCAACTCTTAATAACAAAATAGCAAACCATCAAGATATTTCATTTATGCTAGCTGATGTAGAAGAAGCTAAAGAATATATTAATCAAATTCCCCATTATATTCTTTACCTCTATGGATATCTCATTAACGACCAAAAAGCAATTCTTACCATTACTAGTATTAAGGTATTTTTCAATATTTGTGTTCCTAACAATGCAAGCATTCCTAAATTCTGATACAAAGTAAAAAGTATACTTTTCACCAAAAAAGATAGTAGGAGGATACTGCGAACATAAATCTAATCCAGATGGAATGTATAAAGGCATATCCTATTCATGGTTACCATGCAGAAAAAAGCTGTATCTCCATATTATCACATCTAATAGAGACGAAAGGTTTACTGTTCTCAATATCATCTCAAGTTACAATTCAAAAGTTGATTCTGAATATATAATAGAAACAGCTTCAGATGATACAGGTACATATTATCATAAAGTTGCAAGAAAGTATCAGATACCACTTTTTACTAATACAATAATTGTAAGGCAAATTTTTTTTGTACCAGCATACCTATACAGGTTTGCTTTCTTACTATCCTATCTAGCATTCTATTAATCTAGTTTCGGCCATTAGTTCATAACTAATAAAGATCACTAATAACATTACCCATCACCCTTTCAGTATTTTGCCTTCAGATAATTTCATTATTACGCTCAGCCTCTGCATTATAGCGCCTTCTCTGCTCCTGACCTAAATCAGTTTGCAATTGAGTATGAGCTCACCTTACTTCTCTTAAATTCCATTGCAGATTATTATTTTTTATGCAAATTTGCTTTATTGCACCTTTTATTTGACCTATCAGGATATCTCTGACTATTGCCCTATTATTCATAAAGCCATCTATGACATCTACCAACTCAGCAATTATTGCCATATTATCATCAGAATTATATAAGTCTGTAGAATTCCCTCATTCAGGTGAATTTTTTTGGGATGAAATACTTTTGATCTGACATCGCAATTTCTCTACCTGTCTCTCAGAATCTACTAACTGACTTTCTATATTAAAAATATGTTTTTCATTATTACGAATATCCTTTTTAGCTTGATATAGTTGTTTTTTTAGGTAGAGATTTTAGCTCTGCTATCTCCTCTTTCAAAGCATTTATAAGATGTTCTATCTTACTGTTAAGAGTTTAGATTTCATATTCATAATGGACATATTCATGTTCCAGCTCCTTGATCTACTTTTCATTTTTGCGATTACTATCAACTTCTGTTTACAATTCACTATAAAAATAGTAGTTCTCATCTTTCAGCTCAGTTTTATATTCTTTACATGTTTTTCTCTGCTTTGGATGAGGCCTCCAAAATGCCATTCTTTTTTGTAATTATAAAAGAGAATCAGAATGAGCCAACCACAAATTTTAATAGATTCCGATGAAGCTTGTAGTATAAAATGTAATTTTATTTTACGAGAGGTATATTATCAATTTACTGGATATTTTTCTAACCCTAAATTCCTAAGAAACGCATGTAAAAAAGAGGGGTACCAGTTCAGTCTTCAAGCTGTAGAAGAATGGTTGAATCAACAAGAATTATACCAGATTTATAAGTACCCTTCTAAGCATATTCCAAAATTCAGCTATGGGTGAATAACATGACCAAATTGTGTCCATTAATGTGATATATTATTTCTGACCTATAATCATTACAGAGGTAAGACTTATAAAGTAGTACTTAATCTAATAGATTGCGTCTCAAGATTTAAAGCTTCAGTTCCACTCAAGTCAAAGAGTACTCATGAAATTACTACGGGTTTAGAAGAATATATGAAAGTCGAAATAATTCATTAGCCTAGCCAAAGTTTCTACAATGTGATAATGGAAGAGAATGGATGGGAGAGACTTCCTGTTTAATACAAGAGCATAATATAATTATTCGAGTAATTGGCTCATATAGCCATCGTGAAACTGCAATTATAAAGCATTTCAATCAGACACTCTCGAAAATTCTATATAAGATCCAGTATGCTGTTGAGTTTATATCTTCTGATTCAAAATTAATAAGAGCATGGGTTAGGTATTTATCAAAAGCTATTGATTATCTAAATAACTATTCTACACATCTTATTAGAGAACCAGGTTCTTCAAAATGGAGATTAGTGCCTTCGGTGGCTATTTTATTAGAGAAGGTCGAGCTCAGACCATTTACAAAATCTAAGCGTCCTGATGACCCCTAAATATGAACAATTTTTACATAGTGAACTTTGTCTAAGAAATTGTCAAAATGTACAAAAAATTTTTGCCCAAATGTATAACATCAGCAAGAAATTTTTTATTTTGTACGACAAATGTTTAATATTCATATCAAAATTTAGCTAAAATGTACATCTATGCCGATTTTTGGAATTAGCTAAATTAAGATTTTTATAAAAATTCAATATTTTAGTAAGATTAACATTACACAAATCTAAATTAAATATGTATTACATATTTATGTAACTCTAATTTAATAAAAAATAAAAAAAAAATTTTTAATTAATATTCAAAAGTAACGGTAATAACCACTTCTTTTTTCCCATCACTGCCCATCACTTTTCC
>QZLH01000115.1:153099-169061 GCA_003833135.1 Oehlia diaphana | reverse complement strand
TGTAAATGAAAGATAAAAAAATAGTTAAAATAAAAAAAAAACAAAAAATTCTTAATAAATAAATAAAAAACTGTAACACGTAATAATCAACATGTTGCATAAATCAGAAATCCTATTTAAAAATCGGAAATGTTATTAAAAATAGCCAAAAATAGGCAATTCTATACTAAAATAGCCAAAAATCAGAAATCCTATTTTAAAATAGATAAATCCGATTTTTTTTCATTTGACCTGTGAAGATCTAAATGAATTTGAGGTAAAATAGTATTTGAATATTTTTTACAAATGAACTATTATTTATAATTGAATATTTTTAATATTTTTAGAATTTAATTACAATATGGAGCTGTTAGTTTGTAAATGTTTTTGCTAGATTTAATCCTAGTAATTTACGTCTACCAAAATTACATTTTTGGAGATATCATGTTATTTCCGCAATTCGTCAATTTGGTGCAATTAATGGATATACCAGTGAAACTTATGAGACACTACATAAGTTTTATGTTAAAAATCCTTATCAGAAAAGTATTATAAAAGAAGTTATGAATCAAATTTTAAATAGGGTATGATATTTTGTTTTTATAATTAAATTAAATAGAAGTTTTGTTTATTTAATTCAAGAATAATTTTACATACTATAGATTTGACAAAAAGCCTTAACAGAAACTATAAAAGAAACTAAAACTAGAGTAAAAGGAAAACTATCAGGTATACTTTATAATATATGTTTCTCCTTATTTGAGAACCATTCAGAAATTTTTCAGCAATTAGAAATAACAAATCCTTTGCAACTTGAGGGAATGGAAAATCTACATTTTTCTCTTAACACTTTTATAGATAATATGTCTATAACTTCTTTAGATAAAGACAAATGTTTTATACAGCTATATAAAAGTGCAACATTAGTATCAACGGATATTTTTCGTGCAGATCCATGATCTTATAATAATATCCCATGGTTTAGTGATGTTGCTATTGTAATGGAAGAAATAGAGGCTGTTAATTATATTACAGATCAAGGAGCATGTTTTGGAAAGGTTGGTAATAGTTTAAATATTTCTATTTTTTAATATTATATATCATATATTTATTATTTTATTAAAATTTCATATTAGGTATTATTATTAGGAAACATAATTATTAATAATAATTCACATAATACCATAAAATTTAGCTTTGCAATGGTAAAATGGTAAGATTACTGCAAGCAGGATAATGAGGATATAGAAATTTATGGATGTCCTCGGCTATTAATATTAAAAAGTTATGATGTAGTACCATTAGATTCTATAACACATAGTGTTCATATTATACCAAGATTTCATAAAGAAAATGAATTTTTGATGAATAGAAATATTTTTTAAATTATGTATATACTGTAGTATCATTTCTTGGTTCAAATATTTAGTATTATATACTGTATAAATAAAGTTTTAAAATGATAATTATATTAAGCGTAAGTTATACAAAATAGTATATTTACAAATATTTTTAGTAAAGTGAGTTATCAAAATTACCCATTTAAGCAAAATTTATATAAAATTTTTAATATAAAGAATTATCAAGACTATATATTTAAGTGTAAGTTATACAAAATAGTATATTTACGAATATTTTTAGTAAGTGAGTTATCAAAATTACCCATTTAAGTAAAATTTATAAAAATTTTTAATATAAGAATTATTAAAACTATATATTTAAGTGTAAGTTATACAAAATAGTATATTTACGAATATTTTTAGTAAAGTGAGTTATAAATACTACCCATTTAAGTAAAATTTATGCAAATTTTTAAAATAAAAATTATCGAGACTATACTTTTAAGTGTAGATTACACAAATCTGTAAATCTACAGATTTTTTCAAGATGTAAATTTTCGAGTATTACACATATTTGATGATTCTACACTATTACTCGCATGATTTAACCTTCTGATGATTGTAATATGCTTACCTCATTTAAAAAATATTTGCTAATATCTTGAGAATTTTGAAATTTTTTTAAAATGACAGTTTCATTATTACTTCTCTTTTGATTATAGTAATTATTTTTTATTGGGCCATCTAACCAAGTTGCTAGATATATAATACCAAATCCTTCTCTTGCTATTTCTTTTACATTTGTAAATTGAGAATATGGTATCCATTCCATTGATATTCCTGCTTTATGATTAAGGAATTTTCTGTAAATAGAGTAAAATAAATTATTCAGGTCAAAATAATTGTCAATGTTCTTTATCTTATCAGTAGACTCATATAATCTCAATTGATTGTGGATTTCAAGTCTTGAATTATCAAGAAAATCATCTAAATCACTATTTCCACTGCTAATTTTTGTGGCATCAAGAATAATAGAATATACTCTTTTGCATTTTTTACATTGTGATTGGTTTATAATTCCAAAAACAATATTTGTTGTTAAACAATATCTACATCCAATATAAAATGTAAAACAATTCTCACAATACTTTTGACAGTCTGATGTAAATTTTAATAATATATAACAAGATTTGCAATTATCAATATTTAGCCAGTAAGTAAAGAGTTGTGATAGGTTTTTTAGTCAAAGTTGATTCTATACATTCAGAAGAAATTAAATAGCAATCTGAGCACATTTTGATGTCATAATAACCATTATTATCTATTTCTTGATACAATGATTTTCCAAATAGTCTACAATTTTTCTCACTTTCAATCACATTTTGAATGAATTATAATAGGGATGGTCACTATAAAAATAACTACTACTATATTCTGATATTTGTTTAAAACAAAATATTCCCAAGCAATTTCTACAGCATTCTTGAATATTTTGTGGTTCTTTTTTCATACTTATTTCATGCTCACTACATTCTAAGTTCTCCGTTAATACACCCTATAAAAAAATTTATCCATTATTTCTGTAAAAACTCCGTAAAAATGAGCCTTTCACAGATCCATTCACGGAAAAGGTAAATAATTCAATAAATTCTGTGATATAAGGTTATTAATTCCGGAGATATGAACCTTTTACGGAAAAAAGATGGAATATAAAAAACGGATTGACTTTTTTTACAGGGACAGATACGTCCAAATATAAATTATTATCAGTTATATTAGCAAGTTTGCAATAGTATTATCTACAAACTGTTTTGACATATTTATCTCCACAATGAATACAATTGAAATCATTCTTATTAAATGAAACAAATGAAATCGGTACGGGACTAGATTTTAATTTTTGTGTTGGATCAAAAGAATCATAATTTAGTATCTTTGTAAGTTCCATTTTATTATTATGTTATGTATAGTATAAAATAATTATCGATAAAAAATAATTTAGAAAATTACAAGAGGTAGTAGGATAATCGGTACGGTACGAAATTGCAAACCTGTACGGTGTAATGCCGTTGTATATATAGTAAATTTATTAATTATGTGGCGCAGTTTTATATTTAAATTTACTGTATAAATTTTATTTTGTTTAAGTTAGTTTAGTTTAATTTGTTTTATCACGTGCGTCCGTAATGACGTTAAACTAATTGGTCACTTGACTTAGGATAGTAAGTGCTACAATAAATTGATGAACATACGATATAACACTGATGTAATGTGTAATTGAAAGGACTAATGAGATCAGGATCTACGAAGTATGGAGATATATCCATCAAATTTGGAAAGTGAGCAAAAAGTGAAAATAATAGATGTAGATTTTTGAATTGATGAAGTTATAAGTTCTGGAGTGATTTGTTTGAAATTATTTTATGGAAAGTCGAGTATTGGTTTGAGGACCAAAATCTTACGCAGTATTTAGATCTACAAGGTCACATGTAAAACAATTATATCCCCCCAAAACAACAACTCGAAAAATGGGGAATTAAAATTATTAAAGAATGGATATAGTGATATATTAATTAAATTTTTATACTAATATTTATTTTATTCATATTATTAAACCAAGCATATTGTTGTAATTATTTATATCATTAATAAAGAATGACGTTTGTTAATATCTAAGGTGGCAACGTGTTTTATCACGGGCTTAGGTATTACACTGTCCGAGTTTGAATACCGACTGTATATAAAAAAAAACTTGCTGAGAAATATTGTAATCATTTGATTAGGTCTATACATTCTATCTGTAAAAGATTTTTATTCCCATATTACAACGTACCTGCTTTAGTCAAATACTCGATCTATTTCTAAAGAAATTTCAGAATTTCAAGAACAATATGGAAGAAAAAAAAAGAGTTGGTCTTAGTGTTGTTTAAGTAACGTTCTAATTATTTGAGGGTACATAGACTTACCCTCCGAAAAGGAGTAAATAAGAGAGAAGAGACGACAAGAGTTGGAAGAGTGAGAGAGAATTTTTTTTAAATTAAATAAAGAGGCCAGTTATAGAGTGAGAGTATAGATATTTCCCACGAGACTCACTCATGATCATGCGACACACGAAAAGAGCACAACTAATACATTCAGATGATAGATGATATTTTTTCGAATGATAAGAAAAATAAGTTATTAAGTGTAATGTTTGTAAAATGAAATAAGCTTTTAATGTAAAAAGTAAAATCAACAAGAACATTTTCGGATATTTTAAAAATTTTTTATCGCGTTTACAGTATGTATAAAAAGTCTTTTTTTTTTAACTGTTAACCATTTGGTTAATTAACAGTTATCATTAAAATATTTAGTAAATTACATATTTAGCTGTAATATTAGTTTGCAATCTGAGTCGCATTATAGTCAAATTAGTTTTATTTAAGATGTCTTAACTCGATAACCAGTTAACATTAACCCTAGCGTCAGCTTCATGTTAAAAAAAATCAACTCATAGTCATGACTAGAAATAAATACTATATCGTGTGTTTTTTCGGTAGTGAGTTCGTCTTTCGTTTTCGTTATTGATGCTTGAGGTTGCAATCATTTTTTAAAAGTATTTAAAAATTCGAAACTTAATTTGAAATAATTGACGTCAAACTTTAAAAATTTAACTTTTTTCATTTTAATAGTAGATAACCACCTTGATTTATCGAGAGGATGGTACTTTATGGAAAATACCCAAATTTTGCTGCGTCACCAAGATGAATTAGTATGAGTATCTGAAACATTGCATCCTTAATAAAATATATTGGATTTATATCTTTATTCAAAAAAATTCAAAATTTTGACGGATTTCTTCAAAATTATTTGCTTTATATATATATAAAGTATTAGAAAATAAGGTAAATTATTACAAAAGATAAAAAATAAAAAATAAAATATAATAATAAATTTTATTATTAATAAATCGAATAAAGTAATACATAAAATATAATAATTTAAAAGTAAAACAATAATATGAGATATAGAATATATGAAAATAAGAAAATTGTTAAATTACAATACTTAGAGTTAACCAGAAGTTCTCGACTTATTATTGAATAATACTGAACGTACTACAATACACCGAGGTAGTCACCAGTTTTATGGCAGATCTCACCATACTGGCATTTTTTACATAAATCACGTTTATGATGGTTGACCACCGCCGCTTCCTCCAAATGTTCGTATTCAAATAGTATGTTTCCAGATTGCTCACACTCGTAGCAACTTTGCATGTAAAAATCGTTTCGATTCAGATTCTCTGCCGGAATTTTATCTATGAATTTACGGAGTTTTATCCAAGTATAAGAACTTAACCAATCATTGCAATAATTTTTACACGTCCATTTTCCAAACACTCTGTAATGATTATTCCATACGAGATGACAAATGATCTCGACGGTTGGAATTTGAGATTGAATTTTTACTAATTTTTCTACTGGTGGTGATGTTGGTTCTAACGGGGAACAGGGAGTAGGAACTAAACTCGGACTATTACTTCCTTCACTCTCATCTTCCTATTGAGATAATTTGTAATTAATGAGAATTTGTGAAAAATAAAATAATTAAAATTAATTTTACCTACATACATACCTGTGACGTATACAAATGAAAGCTTGAGATCTGACACTTTTTTCCGCATTCTTTACAGTCCTTTCTAAAAAATTCGTACTGTTGTTCACTTTGTGGTTTTTTTAGGTACTCTTTGAGTAATTCCTGAGTGTATTCTTCACTTTTCCAATCATTTAAACATAGCCATTCCCGTTGACATTCCCGTTCGGTTTTGCATTTTTGATTATGTTGACATAACCACTTGTTTATTTCCTAACCAACTATATTCACATTTCGCTTCGTGATTCTGTTGACATCTACAAATTTTATTCTCACATTGCCGCTTACTTTCATTTGGTAATAGATATTCACATTTCCATTCATGTTTGAATTTACATTTACACTCTTTGATTCTACATCGGAACGTACTCCATAGGCCTTCGCACTTAGGTTCATGTTGACATTGCCATTTATGTCGAGATTGCCATTTGTATCGGCAATCGAAATCCGTTTTACATGATGGTTCGTGCCGACATTTCCAAGACCGACAAAACCAATAACCATAAATTTGGTACTTATTGTCATCAATCAGATGACGGACGATTTCGGTAATCTATAATAGACAAGGAATTATGTTACATTTCGAAAAAAATGAATAGACCATTTATTACTAATACAGTATATAAAATGAAGTACTACAAACCGAGCACAATTCCTTATAATCGTTTGATTTTCGCTTCAGAAGATGAAACACGAGATCTGACATTTCATTATTGCATTTTAAACACTCCTTCCAGACAAGATCTCTTACTCCTAAATTACTTAAATTTATCCGACTAATATTAAAGATTGTTTCCAAATCACATGATTTACACGACCAAATGCCACACACTTTGTAAACTCCATTACGGGATAGATCTTTTAGGTAAGGGATGATTCGGTAAACCTGCAATGAACAAATGTTAAAATTACATTTTAAACCCTCAAAAAATTTCTTAATTTGACTAACATTTTCATTCCTATAATTTATAAAATATTCCGTTTGTGGTTCGTAAGGAGATGTACGTAAGGAAATCTATTGAATTGAATAATAAAGTTATCAGTTACCTAAATTATTGATTAACCTTATTACATAACAACATGCTTATCGTACATTAAAGATCCGAAAATGTTCATTGCAAATCAAACAATAGTACGAATTTTTCTCTACTAGATCTCTAAATGAATCCGGAGAATAAGTTATTGAAAGGTCTGAGCATTGACATAACCAATTGACAACCACACTATCATATTCATTTTTCTGGGTTACTAAGTTTTCTATGCTTTCGTTAATCTAGTACGAGTGAGAAAAAAATATTTGAATTTTTTTTGTTATTAAAATACGATAAAAAAAAAAAAATTCTTGACCAACTTTTTGTTCATTTATGAAATTTATAAAATATTCGTCTTTTTTCGCATGAAAATTCTATTAAATTATCAAGACGTTTTGGGTTATCATTTAATTTGCAAAAAAAAAAAAAAAAATAATTCTATCCAATGCAATTATTATAAATTAAACATACCATTTTACTCTGTTATAAATATTGTTATTTTTTTTTCATGTAAAATGTAAACTGGTCGTGAAGGAAATAAAAATCTCAAATATAAGGATAAAAAGTCCCTTAAATATTTGGGGGAAAAAAAAATATTAAAATTATTTAAGTATGATCTACAAAGCCTTTAAACCAAATGACCTGGTCATTTGATCATTTTATTTATGATACATTTTTTTATAATGGGTAAGATTGAATGTCATTTGACTGATATTTGTCATTAATTTTAATTTCTGATGTTATTTTCATAAATTTTAAGTTAGTAGTTAAATGATAATCTCGTTGAATAGCAAAAGATGATCTTTGTGAGACGGGTAAAAGGTTATTTTTTTGCAATTTTAAAATTTCTCCTATATTTATTTTTTATATTGATGTCTTATTAAAAAGTTACTACTTATGGTAATTTCAATCGCGTGAAATAATAATATAGCGTGATTGGATCTGGCTCATTTCCACTTACCCTAACCTTATCCTAACTCTAATATTATCTCATTCTATCCCTAATTCCTTACCTAACTCTAACTCTAATCCTAAATTCCCTTGTCGGTGAGATGATTGTTGGCGAAACATTTGACTGTGAAATGATCCTGTCGGTGTAACGTCTGTCGGTGAGATAATTGTCGGTGAAATGATTATCGGTGAAATGGATGCGAACCGTGATCTAAGAAATATATAATGCTTTATTTAAGAAATATTTTCGTTCATATATTAAAATTATTGTAAGCTTTCATTGCGTGGTACAGAGTTGTTTATAACCAAATGGAAAATATTAAATAACATTCATTTGTCATTTCAAGTAATTTATCACAACTCACAACACTAATTCGATTTTAACAAAGTCAGAAATATTTTTTGACATTCAAAAAGTGTATAGTAAAGTTTGTTTGTCAACGCATTTCAACATCACTAACTGTTTATTCACTCCTTTACGAACCGTTTTGATACAAGTTAAAGTGGACTTCGAATAGTGGTTTTCAATTTTCTTGTTCAAAAAAGTTATTTCTTTTTGTTGGCTACGGTGACAACAACCCATAAAAGTGACCAAGTAGGGCGAGGCGTTGATGCTTGATAGGAAGCGATAACACAGACTCAGTAAATAAAGAAAGCTCGCCTTTCGTTAGTAGAGGCTCGTCTTATGGTCTTTGGATTTGGGAATTTTTCGTCGGTTTTTTTTTCCGGTTGGCGCAGCAAAAATTTTAGCACGCGAAAGCGGAATACAAATTTGGAAATTGAAGATTTTTGAGGAACGAATGAGATGACAAGAAAATGAGGTGATTTGTTGTCACAACAAATTTTCGGTTCGGCATAAATCACTCGTTTGATGATTATCATGTTGAATAAGAGGTGATTGGCAGCTAGGAATGTATTCTCAAGTCACGTGACTTAGCGTTATAAAAATTTCGAGAAACAAAGTTAAATTCCCGGTGTGGTTTGTAGGTTTAGTTTAGGTATTAGAGGTATTGAGAGTTTGGGTTAAAAATAGGATAGTTTAAGTTAGTCACAGGATGAATAAAGTAGGGATCGAGTTTAGTTTCGCCGCCAAAATTCGTTATTCTACATGCCGCTCAGGGAGGGTAATGCATTCGACATACGTAACAACTGCATAGAGATTAAGCTTCGCTGCTAGATTCTTGAGAGTGATTTTGGTAGATTAGCAAGGAAAGGTTTTTGTAGAATTGATTGCAAAGTTATCGAGGAATGAAATGATATAAAACATTTATAAATAGTAAATCCAAATAGTTCTTAGTATAACCATAATATAAATAAATAAAAAAAACAATATTTGGGTATAAAATTTTGAATTTGATTCACTTAGTTATCAAAGTCGTCATCTATTATTTGAAGAATTATTAATTTATTTTAACATCATAAAAATAGATAAAGGTAATTAGTTATATTCACCTTTTAATATTAATGAGTTAGAAATATCCAAATCAACTAATTGAAAATCTTGACAACATATTATAGTAAATAAAATTAGCCATTATCTTAATTATTTATAAAATTTAAAAATAGCATTACCTTCATTATCTTCATTAAAATATGTAGTAGCAATAAAATGTGAATTAATGGGTTTCGATAAATTTTTAAATGTAAATGCTCTACTAGTATATATAGCATCAGGTTTTTTTTATATTAGGTAGAAATATTTGGTATTTCTTTATTAGCTTCTTTAAATACAGCTCTAACTTCTTCTCCTTCATCATTATTCGAATAAAACAAATAATTATACCAACATTCTAATATCTTGTGTAATTAATTGGCTGTTGGTCTTTAGTTATTCCATAAAATTTTAAAGAACTATCTTGTAAGCAATTTAATTTCCAATGTGTTTTAAGCTATTATTCAAATTAAAATAATTAAATTTTTAAATAGTTTTAAATATAAAGTATATGTAAAAAAATACCTCATTTAAAAATCAGCTGACACATTCTGTGATTCATTAATCTTTTTAAAGCAACTTTTATGGATTTAGGTTCACATTTTATCCAATTTCCGTCATCTTGTTTAGTGTATTTTGTTATACCATCAACCCAAGTTGCAGAATACACTTTTGCAAATCCATCTTCACCTACTTGTTTAATATTTTTAGATCTATCAAATGAAACCCATTCAAGATATGATGGATAATATACACCACCACCAATATATTCCTCACGTGCATCATAAATCGTATTCTTGATAAAATCATTAATATCATCATTTCCACTGGTCCATCCTTCAATTATGCAACGAGGAACACACTCTTTACACCAAAATTTTTTTATTATTTGGATCATGACAATTTTCATGATTAATTTCTACTGAATAAGAATCTTTACTAGAAATATTTAATTTATCAAATTCAGATACTAATTGATTTTCATTAATAAAGCTCATTTTTATAATATAAATTCTCTTAGAAGTAAGTTTATGTGAAAAAGTATTCCACGGTTATTAAAAAAAAAAAAATGGGGTTACCTGGCTAATACATATGGAGATAAAAAGGAAATCATTTCAATAAAATAATAAAATTGGCAAGCAATACATAAAAAGGTAACATACAGAGTTTACAGAGTTTGCACAAATTAACTTATAGATCATTCCTTTTTGGATAATACAGGCGGCATTATGTAATTCTGGTTTGAAGAGATTTGTAGAGCTAAATAGTAAATGAGTGCTGATCTCTTGTTACCTATTTATATATACAGTAATAACTAAAGACGCTAGAGTTACTTTAAAAAATTCGTCTGTTAATTTATTATGAAAATAGGAAGTTTAATTTGTTATATTAACTTCCGAAAAAAATTATCTAGAATATAGACAGACACACTCAATAAACAACTTGAATCATGAACCATACAATACAAATTAATTCTTTTACTTTGTAAGCAATAGCGTAGTGACCGTAGAGTGAATACATCTTTTTATGGATAAGTAGTTATATTATTACTATAAAAATAAATGAATGTTTAAAATCGTAATAAGTTTTTAATAATTTTTTCTTTTTGATCGAACAAATATAAATCATTTCAAATATAAACATTTTTAATAAATTTAGATTTTGATTTCTATAAAAACCCGACTTCAACAAAAATTCCAATAGATAAAATAATAGATAAAAATTTAGGTTTATCACGATTTTAAGTTATCAAAAGCTCAAATAATTTATTATAAATATTATTTTTTAAACTTTAAAGCTAAAAAACTCATTTGGTCTATTTCGTTTCAATTTTAATTTCTATTATTCAAAATTTAAATGTCATATTAATCAATCCATTTTGCCCTATTACTTTGAATATACAGTTTGTAACTTGTTTAATATCATAAAATTATCACAAATTATCACAACAATAGTTGTAATAAAGAAAAATGAAAAGAAGGATTTATCGTAAATTGTATAACGCTGCTTTGCAAGTATTATGATGATTACAATTTATTTTTACGTTTTTTTAGCTTTCATTAATTAATTATGTTTTAAAAAATCAAATTTAATAAGTACATTTGGAGTTTTGCGATTGTTAGAAGTGGATATGCGCAATTGCGCATAATAAAAAGAATTTCGTGAATAAGGAGCTGAATAAGGATTACGAAAAATATAAGGTAATGCTGACCTACCCTTACTTCTTACACTTAATATTATTTATTTATTATATATATATATAAAAAAAGATTAATTTTAACGGGCTTTTTCTTTCTAATAAAATAGCTAGCAGAGTAGGAAAAGCAACTACTGCAATAATGTATAAGAGGTATTCGTATTACAAATTTCCATACAAAAACATACGAACAATTAAAGAATTAAAAAAAAATGAGAAATTCTTGGTAATAGGTATTCAAAAAGATATTGGTGACATGAATAATAGTATGATGACCTTGATCGAGAGAATCAGAAATCATTGTAAATATCTTGGTAAAATTTTTAATTCATTAGATGATAGAACCTTAGGAAGGCAGAATATTTAAAATTGAAGATTGTATACTAAAATTACGAACCCAGAGGAAGAGAGAATACGACAATTTTTTTTTATTATTATCTTATATATCTGTTTTCTGATATATATTTTCATGTAAATACATGTAATTAATATAAGTAAACAATATATATCGGTTGTATGTTATATAAATATTCATTTTATATAAATTAACACAAAAGGACGAAAGGCGATGTGTAAAGTTGATGCTTGTGTAATTAAAAATTAATTGCTTTCTAAAAAAAATCGTACTTTCTAATAGTTTTATTAAATATAGACTTTTCACGAGGTTTTGATTTTAACAGTGCAAATACTTATTAAGAACATGACGTAGAATCAACAAATAAACATGATATAAGATAGATTATACTATATCTCATTTGTTTCATTTTTTTTTTCCGTTCCGTTTCGGCAATATCTCGTTAAAAGAATAAATTGAGCAATATGTAACACACATCCATAATACAAACGTTAATTATTTTTTTTTTGTAATAGTTTGCCCGCTTTTGAATATTATATATCAGTTTTCAATGCTTCTTGGATTCTTGTATAATGGTTATTTATTTAGAAAAAAACTCATTTAAATAAATTTTTGAAAAATGGACAAGTCATTACATAAATAATAAAAGTGCATAACATTTTTATAAAAAGTTATTTTGGATTATGCCCAATTCTATAAAAAAGGCTGACCTTACCTAATGATATTATTAATTTGAGGCGCAGTATTATTTAAGATTTTCCCAGCGTAACCTGAAAAAAAAGTCACGAAAAATTACGTGGTATTTTTCATCATCATACCCTGAGGGACTTAGAAATTTTTTTAATAACAAAATCCTACTCGTCACGCACTATCCGTCACATGTGCGCACACTTAATTTCAGTCAAGTTGCATAATGCCGGCCATTTGGTGACATTTTTTTCAGGTTACGCTGGGGTAGTCTATTCTTAATTAAAATTTTTGTTTTAAATTTGCTGTGGACCACAATTGACCTTAAACTACCATCTGATTGACCTTTTGAGGTCCGAAAATGTACCTTAAACTACTGGGAGAAATTTTATTGTGAATAATTTATTCATGTGATAAATTAAATTAGGGGATGTGCAAAAGGAAACATAGAAGTCGTCTAAAGCGGCAAATCACGTGATTCGGTATAATTTGATTAGATTAATTTTTTATAAGCAAAGATTAATATAAACTTTAAAATCATAAAATAAGCGTACTTTAATCTGCTTTGCAAGTTTACATAAGGAAAAAAGTGGATTTTGAATAATGTTTTTGACTTTACATATGAATGAACGAAACTTTGCCGATCATATCCAAAAATGGATAACGAAAATGAAAAAATCAAATAAATCAAAAACAGGATTCATAACCCTACTCTGTGCTCTAAGTAAACTTGCAAAGCGGGCATAAATACATTTAGCATGTGCGTTTAGAATGGTTGAATATATGGTAAAAAAGACTTATTTATGAAAACAATTTTTTCTAAGACACGTGATTTGCCGCAGATCACTTCCATTTGTGAGTAATGCCGACCAGCATTACATAGTTCCGGCTCCGAAGAGCTAATAGTAAATGTGTGCCGATCTCCCCTGACCTACTGTATATATAACTCGTGCAACCAATATGGCCGGACATAAAAAGGAAATTTAAGTTGATCATTGTAGTTATGTAATACGTGAGACTTGAAATTTATTTTAGAAATTTTTGTTACCGTGAATTGTAGAAATTCTTTAATAGGAGGTTTTAATTTTATTGGTTCTTTAATTTATTTAGATAGAATTTGAAACTATTTTATTTTTCATAACTTAGAAGTTATTTCTTGAATTATTTATTTAATATTATTTTATTTCGCCTTTTGAACTTGGGAAAAGCATGTATTTATCTACTAATAATAAAACTTACTTCTGCACACCACCTGAGTGACAATGATTAAACAAATCATGTACGGGTTGTCCATACATTACTTCCACTTGTTTTGTTACACGAATACTGAAATTCCGGAAATCAGAATCCGGTTCTGGATGCATAAAATGAAGTTCTTTCCGATATTATGACTTATCCTGTATCTTATAATTATAAAGCCTACTATTATAGTTTTTTTGAATAATTTATCAAACTATGGGTAAGTACGGAAATTGTGAGGAATGTAAACAAGAAAATACAGGACGCTATTGGTGTAAAGCATGTAATGCAAAACGGTTCCAACAAAATTTTAATAATTGGACTAGCGGTAATGACGATATTGACAAATTTATTCAAGACACTCAACTATCAGCGAATTATTATGCTGAAGTATTGGAATGGATACCTTACAATAAATTTTATGATATTGAATATATTGCAAAAGGCGGTTTTGGAAAAGTGTATAGAGCAATAAGGATTGATGGATATATTTTATATTGGGATAATGAAAATCAAAATTGGAGACGATTTGATTCAAATTTGTTTGTTGCACTGAAAAGTTTAAATAATTCAGAAAATGTTACACTAGAATTTATTAATGAGGTATAAATTATTTATTATTTAATGAAGTTTTTAGATGTAATTTTACTAATGTGCTTTTAAAAAAATGTATATTTAGATTAAATTACACAATAAAATTGGCGCTTATACAGAAAATGTTGTTATAGCTTATGGAATAACTCAAGATCCAGAAACAAAAAATTATATGATGGTTTTGGAATATGCAGTAAGTGGAAGTTTACGAAATTACTTAAATAAAAGTTACAGTGAATTAAATTGGAAGAATAAGCTTCAATATTTATATTATATTGCAGTTGGACTTGAGAAAATTCACGAAAACGAACTGACTCGTAGAGATTTACATATTGGCAATGTATTAATATCTGGTTTTGCTATTATAACTGATATGGGGTTATGTAAACCTGCAATATAAGGTAAAACACCATATATTTTATTTTTTGCACTTTCTGATGCTTTATAATCTGCACCTGAAATTTTAAGAGGACAAAATTATACTAAAGCTTCTGATATTTATAGTTTTGGTATAATTATGTATGAAGTAATTTCTGGATTACCCCATATCATGATGTAAGCCATGATATAAATTTAGCAATAAAAATTTGTCAAGGGCTTAGACCAAGGTTTAATATTAAAGTACCCCAATTGTTTGTACATTTAATTAAAAAATGCTTAGATGCATATCCATTAAATCGGCCAAAAACAGAAGAAATTCGTAAAATTCTCTCGGAATGGTATGATAGATTAAGTCGATCAGACTCGGAATGGGATGATAGATTATATGATCAATCAGATCAATCAGAATTACAAAAACAAATTAAAGAAGCAGATGAAATCAATAGTAGTTTACCATCTAACAGTATACTTTCAATTAGTTTAGGATTAACATATGAAACACATTCTGAAGCTGTTTATACAAGTAGATTACTTAATTTTAATAATCTTCCCGAACCAAAAAATTCTGATGATTATTACGATGAACGAAATGATAATATAATTAGTGAAAAATTTTCAGGTAAATAATAATTTGCGAATAACTAAATTATCATAATTGTAAAAATGCTAATGTATTTTATTTCATCAAATAGAATCTCTACAAATTAATATTTCACAATTGAAAATTAGTGATACAGGTATGTATAATGATAATTAATTTTTTTTTATTTTATTATATATAATAAATAATTATTTTTTTCGTATTGTAGAGGAAACAAAAAATGTTGAAGAAATGATTGATTAAGAAATTGAAGTAAATTAGTATATTTATGATAGTAGCCTTTATTATAGGTATTTAACATATCTTAACATATATTTTGTATATTTAAGCATGATTATAATATTACATTTATTTATTTTATATATTACAAATTAAATTTGAATTTTTGTATTTTTTTTTTTTTTTTTTTTTTTTTTTTTTTTTTTTTTTTTTTTTTTTTTTTTTTTTTTTTTTTTTTGATTTGTATGAAATTTTACATTGGATTTATAATACTAAAAAGTTCAGTGTACTAAATGTGCTTAACGTATGAAAATAAAAAAA